>JAOWBW010001144.1:390481-423393 GCA_026119855.1 Campanula takesimana | reverse complement strand
CCCTAACGGTGTTTGTTTTCTCAGGTGAGCAGGTGAGCAAGGAGGGAATCCGAGTGTTTCATTGACCTTTGACTACAAACCTTTGAAGAAAGATAGTGCAGCCACATTTTTTTTTGGCAGCAGCATCAGGCTACATGCTTGACATGTGTTGAGTGTTATGAGATTGTATGTCAAGTATTGTTTGTATGTGCCATAATTTGTATATGGGCATGTATTATGCTTGAGTTATGAGTTTTAATAATCATGGATAATTTATAACCGTGTTATATGAGTATTGGTTGAGTTGTCTTGTGTTTAACGAATTTAGGTTGAAATAAAGGAGAAAGGTTGACTTTTGAGTCAATAAAGTTGACCCAAAAAAATGAATTAATGTACCTAAATTAAATTAAGGGGCAAAATGGTCATTCCCACTCATTTATAAAATTTTGGGAGTTTTTGGGTGATTTAATACATTTTATTTAATTTTTGTGAATTTCTGGAATTTATTTGGAATTATATTGAAGAAATTGGGTGGAGTTGACTTTTTGATCAACAAGGGTAAAAAGGTCAATTTTCTGGGTTTATGGGTTAAATTTGAGATGGGGGTGTTGAAAATGGTCTAGGGGTAGTTTTGGGCAGCCATGGCTAGGCCATGACCTTCCTTGGCCGGCCATGCCTTGCCATGGCATGCCATTGATGCCCATTTTGTGCCTTGTTTTGCCCCCATTCATGCCTAACCTTACTTGCCATGCCTTGCCCACTCCGCACACCTCGGCCAGCAACCTTCCAGCAGTCCAGGCGGCCTCTGTTGGGCGCATGGGCTGGCCTGCTAGGCGCCCCAAGGCGGGCTCTTGGCTTGCTGAAATGGGCCTTCGCCTATTTCCACTTTCTAACAGTCTTTCCAAATAATTCCCCTAAGGCTCCTGATTTCAATTCTTTTGTGCAAATTGATGCATATGAACAATAAAGGGTGTTAAATATATACTATACTAGTACTCCCACCCGTGCCAATGGCACGGTAACAATATGCAATTAATCAGTTCTATAAAAGTGTAGCGTACGGTTGATTGGCTTAAAACATTTACACGACCACCAAAAATACTAATAAACGTACGGATATATTTACACCTTAAAAGTACGAACAAACATGAAAAATCTTAAAATACCACCAGAAGTATAAATATCCAATTAATTCTACTAAGAAATCCATGACAGTCTAAGAACTTGGAACATTAAATACAAACGACAAAAGGGCATCTCAAAAGGGATCTTCAAAAACCATGCAACTTGATGTCCTCCTTGTTCCAATGCAGGCGCGAGTCAAGGATGTAGAGACAATATTCTTTAGTGAGGTTGGAGTTGGATCACCTTCTCAAGGGTCAAGTATGTGTATATGCACACTCTTTCACACCTCATGAACCAACGTAATTCTTCTACCTCGGCAAATGGATCCAAAGCAGTGGGAATATGCGATGCCTTGTTTTGCCCCATTCATGCCTAACCTTACTTGCCATGCCTTGCCCACTCCGCACACCTCGGCCAGCAACCTTCCAGCAGTCCAGGCGGCCTCTGTTGGGCGCATGGGCTGGCCTGCTAGGCGCCCCAAGGCGGGCTCTTGGCTTGCTGAAATGGGCCTTAGCCTATTTCCACTTTCTAACAGTCTTTCCAAATAATTCCCCTAAGGCTCCTGATTTCAATTCTTTTGTGCAAATTGATGCATATGAACAATAAAAGGGTGTTAAATATATACTATATGGGTTATTTTAAGGTACTTTAAAAATAAATAAATTAAAAGTCTCAAAATAAAGTATGAGGGTAGATTTTAATAAATTTCAGTTTAGTCCCTATAAGTATCCTCCGTCAGTTCCGTTAGTGATTTTGACCTAAAAGTTAACAGAAAACTTATGATAAATATTTATTAATCCTAGATTAATTAAAATAAATGGTGATTAGTGATTTAATTTAAATAGTGAATGGGTATTATAGTTTTATGGTGATTAAAGTTAACTAAAGTTAACTATGAGTTACCTAACCCCACTAACCAAGTCTTTAAAAGATCCTAGGACATCTCATGCTTACCTAGTGGGTATAAATACCCCAATTGCTGGATAATTGAAAGATCTTCATCTCTATCTTTCACCTACACACACCAAAAACATACACAAGAAAGACCTAGGAGAGAGAAAACTCAATCAAGCTTAAAATTGAAGGTCAAGATCAACTCTTTTCAACTTCAAGCCTTCATTAAAGATGTAGAGCTCACTACAAGGAAGCTTTTGATCCAAGAAAATTTAGAATTCATTGGCTAGAAAATTTCATTACTAAGGTAAGATTTCTTTAAATCTTATTAGACTATTTCCATAGAATTTCTCTTATAGATGAACTTGATTTAAGAGTGATTAGTGTGGGTTTGATGTTACATTTGCATGATTGAGCTTAGAAGTGATAGTTTATGTCACGCCCCGAACCCCGCGGGCCCGAGATCGCGAGCTGGACGTCGACTTACTAATCAAAATACCAAAAATTATCGGGAGATAAAAATTTCATTCATATCAAAAGATGATAACACAAGGTTTTGGAAAACATTTAACAACACAATGTACTAGTGTAAGCCCCATAAGCTCACACCACAAAATAATAAAATATACAAGTCTTAGTGACGTCAAAGTGTGGTACAACTATCCCCAAAAGAGTTACACATTTATATAATGTAAACCCACCAATATACACTTGCCCCAAAGCTCAACCCTCGCGACGTCCTCTCGTGATCAGCGAGTCTAATTCATTGGTCCTGGGGGGTTTAAGGAAAAACAAAGATAAAAAGAAAGGGGGTGAGATAAAATCTCATAAGTTACTAATGCAACTACATGACATGCTATGATGCAATAATCAATAATAAATCACATTGCACATATCAATTATCATATATCAGATAGCAGCGGAAATGAAAACACATAACAAAGGATATTAGTCAAGGTTTTCCAAACCGATAAAACAAATAAAGGTCGCTGCGCAGCTTCAATAATCAACCAATCGTCATCTTCATATAGCATGAAAGCTGAAGAGAAATCCCGGTACCGAAACCAATAACAAGGGGGCAGTGACACACAGTCAAAGCCCGAAACCAGTAGCTAAAGTGCTCACAAAGGGGCTAGCTCATCTCACATCCAAGGCAATCTGGAGTAGGAGAATAATGGGGCAAACAAATGACAGGGATGGTCACATCAAATGAACTTGGCTGTGCATCATAATGTTTCGCATCGCCCAAACACACACAAAATACCAGCTGGACTTCAAGTAAGGCTAAGTAATAAAATACTAGCTCAATAAACAACTAAGGATTTCAAAGTAGGGAATCATTCCAATTAATCACCAAAAAGAATGAATTGAATAAACGCGCATCATAAAAGTGCTTCATATTTCCAAATAATAATTTAATCAAATCCCATATCACATACATTCACAAAGGAACCCAAATCATTATTAGAGTACTCCCATAATTGTCATTTAAGCCTAAAGGGACACTACTCAAAAATAGGGTTTGAAGTTATAATCTACTTCAAAAACAATTAAAGAATAGGTGCCAGGAATTGGAGGCGGGCGGGCGCCTAGGCGGAGGCGGGCGGGTCGCCCGAAAGGGTACGGGCGGAGCGCTCAGAAAGGAACAGGCGGGCTCCCGAGAGGCAGAAACTACGGGTCATTAACATCACAAGTAAGCAGGCGCTCATGGGCGTATGGGCGGGCGCCCGGATCAATTCTGGGTCGGAGAAACAGAGCTGGGTTCACCATTTTCGAACCAAAACACAAACCTTCACTAAGTGCTCAAAATCAAAGCTTTCAAACTAGTTTCCAAGGTACTAAAACAACATCTAAACATCAAGAACCTAAACAACACCATCTCACAACCCAAAACAAGATTTAAACCCAACATTCACATATTCACCATTTTTAACGCCAAAAACCCAAATAATTCCCAAATAAATTCCAAATAAATTGCAACCTCATCCAAACTTCAATTATAAACAACCCAAGCATTATATAAGTATGATATGAACATTTTAGCATAAAAATGGGGGAAAAAAGCAACTTACTTGAATTTTCTCAAAGGTTGCCGGGAACCTCGAATATTTTTAGCCCTCTACGATCCTAACGACGATCTAAACAAGTTTTATGTTTTAATAAAATGAGAAATAACAAGAGGAAGATGGTTAGAGTTGAAGAGAGGAGGTAGAGAGAGAGAAAAACTTACCCAAAAACATGGAGAGAGAGAGGGAGTTGCTGTGCTGGAGAGATGAGAAGGGTGAGGGAGAAGTGAGGGAGAAGAGTGGAGTAGGGAGGGAGTAGGAGAAAGATTATTTGAACATTTACCTTAGGCCCTCCCCCTAATACCTACCCTTTCAAATAAACTCCCCACTAACAAATAAGACTCAACACTTCTACACTAGCACAAATGAACCCAAATAAAAATGCTAGACATAAATTATTATGAAACATAAATGCACACATAAATATTTAAATAAATAATACTTTAAATAAATAAATAAGCAAATAAATAAATAATAATTATTTATTACTAATAACATAGAAGCCTAGTTTTCGGGTCGTGACATTCACTCCCCTTAAAGAAAATTCGACCCGAATTTTAACGAGACTTACCCGAATTAAAAAGCCACGGATATCTACGCTCCATCTCCTCTCGAAGCTCCCACGTCGATTTCTTCCACATTATGATTCTTCAAAGGACTCTAACCAACGCGATGCTCTTGTTCCTCAACTCTTGGACTTTGGAATCTAAAATCCGAACCGGTCGTTCCTCGTAAGTCATATCCAGCTCTATATCCTCCGGTACCCTCGTAAAAACGTGAGAAGGATCATGAACGTACTTCCCAAGTATAGAAACGTGAAAGACGTTGTGCAACCGGTCTAAGGATGACGGTAACGCAAGTCGATACGCAAGAAGTCTCACTTTTCCACAAAATTTCAAATGGACCAACAAACCTCGGTGCCATTTTGCCCTTCTCCGAACCTTCGGATACCTACCTTCGGAGATACCTTCAAGAACACAAAATCACCGGTCTGAAAACTAAGATCTCACCTCCGGTTATCTGCATAACTCTTATGTCGACTCTGGGCTGTTTTCAATCGATCCCGATAACTCTAACTTTCTCAACTGAATCCTGAAGCAAATCAATACCCACGATCTTCGCTTCACCGACCTCATCCAACAAATAGGCGATCTACATTTTCTCCCATATAAGTAGGCCTCATAAGGTGCCATCTCGATACTAGCCTGATAACTGTTGTTGTAAGAGAATTCCACTAACGGTAAATGTCTATCCCAAGAATCGGAAAAGTCTGTCGACAAAGCTCGCAACATATCCTCCAAAATCTGAATGGTCCTCTCGGATTGACCATCGGTCTGAGGATGAAAAGCTGTACTAAACCTCAAATCGGTACCCAAAGCCTTCTGTAACGCCTTCCAGAATCTAGAAGTAAACCTCGGATCTCGATCTGACACGATGCTAACCGGAACCCCATGCAATCTCACAATCTCATCAATGTAAAGGGTCGCAAGCTTTTCCATCGAGTACCTGATGTCAATAGGCAAGAAATGTGCACTCTTGGTCAATCTATCCACGATCACCCAAACACTGTCATACTTCCTACGGGTACGAGGTAGTCCCGTAACGAAATCTATAGTCACATGCTCCCATTTCCACTCCGGAATCTCTAACGGCTGAAGTAGTCCTGCGGGTCTCTGATGCTCGGCTTTGACCTGATGACAAGTTAAACATTTCGAAACATACTCGGCTATTTCCCTCTTCATGTTGTTCCACCAAAAGTGTTGTTTCAAATCCTAATACATCTTCGTACTACCCGGATGCATAGTATATCTCGATTTGTGACCCTCATCTAAAATTTGCCTCTTTATTCCACCAACATCGGGTACGCACAAACGACCGCGGAGAGTCAACACCCCATTCGAACTCATAGAGAAATCCTCGAGTTCTTTTCCTTCATTTTACCCATTACCTTCACTAACTCGGGATCTTCTTTTGAGCTTCTTTTATCCTCTGAATTAGGGTCGGAGATACCCTAATATTAGCAAAAATAGCCGCATGTCTCGATTCACAAGGACACCAATCTCGAACATCCTCAAGCATTTTCCATTCCCGAACCATCATCGAAGCCACATAAGATTTTCTACTAATCGCATCTGCTACCACATTCGCCTTCTCCGGATAATAAGAAATCGTACAATCATAGTCCTTTAAAAGTTCCATCCATCGACGCTGTCGGTTATTAAGTTCCTTCTGCGAGAAAAGATACTTTAAACTCTTGTGATCCGTGAAAATCTCGAACTTCGCTCCATATAGGTAATGTTTCCACTTATGCAACGCAAATAATAGCCGCTAACTCCATGTCGTGAGTAGGATAATTCTGTTCACTCGGGCTCAAACTTCCTCGAAGTATACGCAATCACTTTCCCATTCTGCATCAAAACACAACCCAAACCCTCTTTCGAAGCATCACTGTAAATCACTAAGTCGTCATTCCCATTTGGTAATGCAAGAATCGGTGCAGTAGTCAACCTCTTCTTCAATTCCTCAAAACTGTTTTGACATTTTTCACTCCACACAAACGGTACATTCTTACGGGTCAACTGAGTCATTGGAGTGGCAATCCGTGAAAACCCTTCTATAAATCTCCGGTAATACCCGGCTAAACCCAGAAAACTTCTAATCTCTGTCACTGATTCGGGTCTCTTCCAATCCACTATTGCCTCTATCTTTGAAGGATCCACAGAAATCCCATCTTTAGAAATAACATGGCCCAGAAATGAAACCTTCTCGAGCCAAAATTCGCATTTACTAAACTTCGCAAACAACTGCTCCCTCGCAAGAATGGATAAAACTGTCCTCAAGTGTTGCTCGTGCTCCTCTCGAGATTTAGAGTAAACAAGAATGTCGTCGATGAAGACCACCACGAACGAGTCAAGATAAGGATGGAAAACCCGGTTCATCAAATCCATAACACGGCAGGCGCGTTAGTCAACCTGAACGGCATAACCAAGAACTCGTAATGACCATACCGAGTGCGAAAGGCAGTCTTCGGAATATCCTCCGATCGAATTTTCAACTGATGGTACCCGCTCCTCAAATCAAGTTTAGAGAACACAACTGAGCCTTGAAGCTGATCAAACAAATCATCAATGTGAGGTAGAGGATACTTGTTCTTCACTGTAACCTGATTCAACTTCCGGTAATCAATACACAATCTCAAAGAACCGTCTTTCTTCCGCACAAACAAAACCGGTGCTCCCCACGGGGAAACACTAGAGCGGATAAACCCTCGATCAAGCAACTCTTGCAACTGAACCTTTAGTTCCTTCAACTCTGCGGGAGCCAATCTATACGGTGCCTTTGAAATCGGAGCCGTACCCGGCAAAAGATCTATACAAAACTCTATCTCACGATCGGGAGGCATATTATATTCAGAAGAGAAAACATCGGGAAATTCCTTAACTACCCGAACACTCTCCAAACTAGGGGATTCTTTCCTAGTATCAAGCACACTAGCCAAGTACCCCTCACAACCACGGTGCAACAATTTTCTCGCTTTCACATAAGAAATGATACGAAAATTTCTACCAAAAGGCATAGCTTCAAAAGTAAACTTAGGCACATCAGGGATGGAAAAATTAACGACCTTTCTACGACAGGCAACAGAAGCATGGTATTTGCTCAGACAATCCATACCCAAAATAACATCAAAGTCCTGAATAGGAAGGACTACCAAGTCCGCACACAAGACACGACCACATATAAGCACATCACAAGCACGAAATACTCTATCGGTCACCAAACATTCTCCCATAGGAGTTGACACCTCTAACACATAGGGCAAGGACTCAGATGCAACATTTAACAAAGAAGCAAATTGCACAGAAATGTAAGAATGAGATGATCCTGGATTTACTAACGTACGCGCGCTCACATTAGATATAGAAACCATACCTCCAATCACTGAGGGATCATCTGCCTGATGCTGATTCATTGCAAACACTTTTCCTTGGACTTTGGCCTTTCCCGTAGCATCCCGTTTCTGACCCTGTGGAGCCCCAGCTCCTACCCCAGTCGGTTGACCTCTGCCTCTAGTACAATCCCTTGCAAAATGACCCATTTGACCACATTGGTACACCTTCCCTGTTTCTTCCAACACCGGTCCTCTGAATGGCTTTCCTTTTGGCAGTAGGAGCAAAGTCTCCTATTTTGGTTCCCTTGGTTCCCGGAAGTAGTACCCGGGTTCCTTGGGATCGGTTGCCCTCGGGACTGAGATTGTCCCCCAAAGTTACCTCGGTTATCAATCCTTGGTTGTGACTTGCTCTGCGCTCCTTGCTTACTCGGGTTGGCTACCTCGGTCTTCCTCTTATGTTCCCCAATATCTTGCTCGATCAAGTATGCACGGTCTACCGCATCTTGGAATCTCACAATCCTCTGGGCTATAAGCTGAGTACGAATAGAAGTCTTCAAGCCCCGGATGAATCTCATAGCTTTCTGTTCTTCGGTCCTCACAAGATAGTCACAATACCGGGCTAATTCTGTGAACTTAGCGAGTACTGAGCTATAGACAACAAACCTTGCTCCAAGCTGAGACGCTCGATCTCCTTTCGGTTCTGATCCACTACCGGAATGAAATGCTCTTTGAACTTCCGCACAAACAATTCCCTTGCATACACTGTGTGAGTGTCATCCCAACTAGCTTAACTCCTTTCCACCAATGCTCGGCGGCACTCACAAGTTTATAAGCCGCAAACCGGACCCTATCCTCGTCCGTGCACCCAAACACATCATAGATTTTCTCCATTGACTCAACCCATAGTTCGGCCTTCTTCACATCGGGCTCACCATCGAACTCTGCCGGTTTCAGTTTCAAGAATTGCTCCAAACCATATCGGGGTGGTGGTGATTGTTCTACTCTCGGTCCTTGGTCATGAATCGCCTTCATGGCCGCCTCAAACATGCCTTGGAACATAGCACGGTTCTCTTCCCGAAGATCATTCTGATTCTGAGCCCCACTAGAACCTTCACCTAGACGTGTCCATCCGGTTAAAACCGGCGGTTAACGGTTATAACCGCCGGTTATGTTTTTCGTTAAATGCTAACCGTAACCTAACCGTCTAACCGTGATGTCCGGTTACGGTTTACCGGTTAACCGGTTAATGCGGTTAAACCGGTTACCTTTTTTTTTTTTTTTTTTTTCAAAACAGTTTTATTAACAGTTTTTTGTTAAAAAAAATAAAAATAAAAAAAAAAACACTTCATGTTTTTTAAAAGGTTTTTTTTTTCAAGTAAAGTTTTTTTTTTCAAGTAAAAAAAAATTTAAACTGTTTTTTTAAACAGTTTCTTAACAGATTTTTTTAACAGTTTTATTAACAGATTTTTAACTTTTTTTTTTTTTTTTTAAACAGTTTTTATAAAAAAAACCGGGAGTATATGTATGAGTCATACATATATTAAACAGTTTTCTTTTGTTTTTAAGTTAAAACTTAAATGTATAAGTGTATAACTATAATGTATAACACAAATTTTTTAAGTAAAAAAAAGGACGGTACCCTTAAATTTTATTAATTAAAATTAAAATTACAAAGAGGGGGACAACCAATCCTTGCCCTTTTATAATTAAGGGAGGAAAAAATGGAGCCTTATTACTCAACTAAACTATTACAATGAAATAAAAATAAACCTATTCTAAAAATTAAAATAAAAAACTATCTACATTCCGTCCCCTTCCGAACTTCCCGTAGAATCTTCCAAGTCGTATTGATATTGTGGATCTACATTTACTAAATCCTCTTCATAAGGCATATCTTGCTCCCTCTTTTCCGCTCTAACCCAATCACCAAGCAAGAGTTGATTTTCCAAATTTTCACAAGTTAGTTGGGAACGTCTTGCATCCAAAACATTTCCTCCCACACTAAATGCCGATTCGACGGCCACGGTTGAAGCGGGAGAAGCTAAGAATTCTTTTGCAATTAAAGAGAGTATGGGATAAGTTTCTTGCCTTTGTGACCACCACCTCAAAATATCAAAAGAAATTGGATTTGAAGTGTTTTGTACAACTTCATGTCTAGTAGAGAAATATGCTTCCAACTCGTACGGAATGCTAGAGGTAGAAGAAGAAGAAGGAGACGTTCTAGGACGTTTTGAAAAATAAATATCATTAACAAAACTATATGGATCGTTATTCACATCATATTGTGTATCAATACCAATATCTTCTTCATTAGGACTTGAGCCATATTGAGAAACATTTCCATGAATTGCACTATACTCATTATAAAGAGTCACCAAATCTTTTTTGTATTTTCAACAATAATCGCCGTGTTTTCGTGTAATCCGTCCCCATTGGGGTATAAATTTGCATAATAAAACGTTATTATGCGGACTAGATCTTTCAATTTAATACGGGGATCCAACATCTTTGCAAGCAAAAATAGAGACGGAATGTTATCAAAATATTTGACCCACTTTGCCTCATGGAAGCAATGCTTTCGTTTAAAATGGTGCAATTTTGCAAATTTTAAAACTTAGAACTATTGCAATACATTGATCAAGTACCAAAACGGAAGTTGGATAATAAACTCCCGACAAAGCCAAAGTAGCGGTATTGAAAATCTTTAATAATTGACATAAATTAGTGCAAGCGTTCCATTGATACGCAAATAAAGGAATTTCATAGCCCATACTAATAAAAAAATCCATGATATGCTCTTTATACTCAAAACCATCAATTAACATTTTGTAAGTAGAATTCCACCTAGTCGGAACATCCATAGAAAAATATTTTTCGGGAAGACCCTTATTTAGTAAATATTTTATCCATTTTCTTGTAATTTTATTTTTTTTTGCAATAAAATAAAGAGCCTCTCTAATGGTTTAACATATTGATCTAAAGCATCCAAACCATCTTTAACACATAAATTTATGATATGACATAAACATCTAATATGAAAATACTTACCCCCAAGTGACGGTTGACAAATGAGCATCAATTCCGGTATACTAGCGGTAATAGCACTAGCATTGTCGAATGAAATAGAAAATATTTTTTGCAAAAGACCATATTTTGCCAAAATGGCGTGCAACTTTTCTACAAATATTTTCCGCGGAATGAGGTGGTTCAAAACTATCATATGCAAGTAATCTTTTTTGTAAAGTCCACGAATTATCGATCCAATGGCATGTAACACCCAAATAACTATTTCTTTGCCAATGATCACTCCAACCATCGGCACAAATTGAAACTCTTTGATCTAATTTTGATAAAACATCAATTAAAAAAATGTTTATATTCCAAAACCACTTTTTTAATATCGCGTACGAGAGTCGTACGTGGTACTTTGGAGGCGGCCGGATTTAAAGAAAGTCTAATAAACCGTTCATAAAATTCATCATCCGCAAAGTTAAAAAGCCCTTTAACACACACAAATTTGCACAATTCTTTCCTATAAACGACATTATTAACTTAAATAAGACCGAAGAAGTACCTGGGTGTTAGGTTGAGCAAATTGTAATTGAGCTTGATCACTATCAATCCCAAGTTTTTCAGGATGTGTTGATTTCAAGTGATGGTTCAATGTTCCATGCCCATTACCTTTTGCGAACGGTAAGATTTGGTGCAATAGTTGCAATACGCTCGAAAATGTACAAAGTCGTTGGGGTCAATTTGTACTTTTCGGAAATGGATCGTGAAAGTGTCGGATTTGGATTCTCGTGCTTGACGTTGCCCCCGACCACCTCTTCCCACGCCCCGAGCTCGGCAGGCCCCAGCCCTACCACTTTGAGGAACATTTCTTCAACATTTTGCTCACTTTCCTCAAAATGTGACTCAATTTCCGGGTTAAGTGAGGAAGAATCAACATGTTCCTTGCCGCTCCTTCGAGATGAGGCCATTTTGTTAACAAACTAACTGAAACTGTTTAGAAACTGACTGAAACTCGCTAAAAAACTGACTGAAAATGATGAAAAAACACAGATTTTGTTAAAAAAAAACTGACTGAAACTGTCAAAAAACTGACTGAAACTCTCAAAAACTGACTGGAATTGGTTAACAAAGTGACTGTAATTTTCTAAATAAATTAAAAAAGTGATTTCGTTAAAAAACTAACTGGAAAGCGTTAAAAAACTGACTGTAATTATGCAATCTAACTGGAAATATGAGAGAGTGTGAGAGACTTAGGATTAGTAGAGAGAGAAAGAGTATAGAGAAGATGTGGAACTAAAATGGTAGGAGGGAGGGGGTATTTATATGTAAGCAATTTTGGCTTTTTTTTTTTTTTTCATTTAAGGCCGAAAGTTAACTGAACTAACGGCTAGTTTGAAAACTAGCCATTTTTGGACAGTGGTGGTGGTCAGTCAGACATGGGGAAATGGGGGGGCCCGGTGCAAATTTTTGAAAAGTAGCCGTTAGGCGGTTAACCGCCGGTTTTATAAACGGTTTAACCGCCGGTTTGTTTAACGGTTATTAACCGGTTTATAAACGGCGGTTTACCGGTTTTGAGAAAGGCCTAACCGAAACCGGACCGGGGAATTACGGTTGACGGGTGAGCCGGTTGCCGGTTAACCGGTTTCCCGGTTTTGACCCGGTTTTGACCGGTTAGAAACCGGCGGTTAGCCGGTTACCGGTTTTTTTTTTGTCACGTCTACCTTCACCTGTCCTTCTTCTAGCCATTGAGAACAATTACCTGCATAAAACATCAACCGTTACTCACTCCGAACACAACTACCCTCCTAGGTCATACTAGTCCACCTAGACTTATACTTAGAGCCAAACCATAGCTCTGATACCAACTGTCGCGCCCCGAACCCCGCGGGCCCGAGATCGCGAGCTGGACGTCGACTTACTAATCAAAATACCAAAATTATCGGGGATAAAAATTTCATTTCATATCAAAAGATGATAACACAAGGTTTTGGAAAACAATTTAACAACACAATGTACTAGTGTAAGCCCCATAAGCTCACACCACAAAATAATAAAATATACAAGTCTTAATGACGTCAAAGTGTGGTACAACTATCCCCAAAAGAGTTACACATTTATATAATGTAAACCCACCAATATACACTTGCCCCAAAAGCTCAACCCTCGCGACGTCCTCGTGATCAGCGAGTCTAATTCCTTGGTCCTGGGGGGGGGGTTAAGGAAAAACAAAGATAAAAAGAAAGTGGGTGAGATAAATCTCAATAAGTTACTAATGCAACTACATGACATGCTATGATGCAATAATCAATAATAAATCACATTGCACATAGCAATTATCATATATCAGATAGCAGCGGAAATGAACACATAACAAAGGATATTAGCCAAGGTTTTCCAAACCGATAAACAAAATAAAGGTCGCTGCGCAGCTTCAATAATCAACCAATCATCATCTTCATAATAGCATGAAAGCTGAAGAGAAATCCCCGGTACCGGAACCAATAACAAGGGGGCAGTGACACACAGTCAAAGCCCGAAAACCAGTAGCTAAAGTGCTCACAAAGAGGCTAGCTCATCTCACATCCAAGGCCAATCTGGAGGAGGGAAATAATGGGGCAAAACAATGGTCAACATCACAATGGACTTGGCTGTGCCATCATAATGTTTCGCATCGCCCAAACACACACAAAATACCAGCTGGACTTCAAGTAAGGGCTAAGTAATAAAATACTAGCTCAAATAAACAACTAAGGATTCCAAAGTAGGGAATCATTCCAATTAATCACCAAAAAGATGAATTGAATAAACGCGCATCATAAAAGTGTTTCATATTTCCAAATAATAATTTAATCAAATCCCACATCACATACATTCACAAAGGAACCAAAATCATTATTAGAGTACTCCATAATGGTCATTTAAGCCTAAAGGGACACTACTCAAAATAGGGGTTGAAGTTATAATCTACTTCAAAAACAATTAAAGAATAGGTGCCAGGAATTGGAGGCGGGCGGGCGCCTAGGCGGAGGCGGCCGGTCGCCCGAAAGGGTACGGGCGGGCGCTCAGAAAGGAACAGGCGGGCGCTCCCGAGAGGCAGAAACTACGGGTCATTAACATCACAAGTAAGCGGGCGCTCATGGGCGTATGGGCGAGCGCCCGGATCAATTCTGGGTCGGAGAAACAGAGCTGGGTTCACCATTTTCGAACCAAAACACAAACCTTCACTAAATGCTCAAAATCAAAGGTTTCAAACTAGTTTCCAAGGTACTAAACAACATCTAAACATCAAGGGAACCTAAACAACACAATCTCACAACCCAAAATAAGATTTAAACCCAACATTCACATATTCACCATTTTTAACCCAAAAACCCAAATAATTCCCAAATAAATTCCAAATAAATTGCAACCTCATCCAAACTTCAATTATAACAACCCAAGCATTATATAAGTATGATATGAACATTTTAGCATAAAAATGGGGGAAAAGCAACTTACTTGAATTTTCTCAAAGTTGCCAGAACTCGAATATTTTTAGCCCTCTACGATCCTAACGACGATCTAAACAAGTTTTATGTTTTAAGAAATGAGAAATAACAAGAGGAAGATGGTTAGATTGAAGAGAGAAGGTAGAGAGGAAAAACTTACCCAAAAACATGGAGAGAGAGAGGGAGTTGCTGGGAGAGATGAGAAGGGTGAGGGAGAAGTGAGGGAGAAGTGAGGGAGAAGAGGGGAGTAGGGAGGGAGTAGGAGAAAGATTATTTGAACATTTACACTTAGGCCCCTCCCCCTAATACTACCCTTTCAAATAAACTCCCCACTAACAAATAAGACTCAACACTTCTACACTAGCACAAATGACCCAAATAAAATGCTAGACATAAATTATTATGAAACATAAAATGCACACATAAATATTTAAATAAATAATACTTTAAATAAATAAATAAGCAAATAAATAAATAATAATTATTTATTACTAATAACATAGAGCCTAGTTTTCGGGTCGTGACAGTTTATATGATCAATCGTGTATTGAGCATATTCTATGGATGGTTTCTTTTGTATGGTTAAATAGTAAAAGTATGTGGGTTATGAAATAGATGGGTATCCTTGCAAATTAGTTGTATTAAGAAGTGTACAAGGGGTATGTTTGTGGTACATGGTCTTATACCACCTCTAATTGAATTCTTAACAAAGTATTGGGAACAATTATTAAATGAAATGGCTTGGAACCATGTGTTCCAGTTATAACTATCCATGAGAAGTTATATAGTATGTAGTAGTGGACTTGAGTATGAACAAGAATCCAAGGTGGGATCAACTATGGAAAATGAGTATGTACATGAATCCAAAGTGGGATTCAACTTATATACTCCCTCCGTCCCATAGAGAGTGAGACTAGAGGAGTGGGCACGATATTTAAGATAAAGTGATATATATGTGGTAGAAAATGAAGAGAGAGAATGAGTGGGGTAAATAGTAGTGTTGGTTGAATAAAATGAGTGGTGGAAAATGAAGAGAGAGAATGAGTGGGTTTAAATAGTGGGGAATGATGAATATAAGTATATTAAAACATTTCCATTTTGGGTAGTCTCACTTTAAGTGGGACGGCCCAAAAGGGAAATAAGTCTCACTCTTAGTGGGACGGAGGGAGTATATATGAGTATAAAGTGGGTATATTGAAGGTATGTACGAGTACCAATTTGAGCAGTACCAATGAGTATATTAGAGTGCATAAATGTTTCATTATTGTATTGGTATGTTGTTATGTGATGTGGGTTACAAGTGTTCACTAATTGATTAATTGTGTGTTAATAATTAAATGTCATTATAGTATACTACATCATGTTATATGTTTCATAAACATTGTTTAAAGGATTTTATTGAATTATCTCATTCTTGTTTATATTGTCTTTCTTAGATTCCAGTCAAGTGAGGGGTCCGAACCAGTGACGATTATCAAGTACGGGAAAATAGAAGTGGGCACGTCTCTTGGGTAGTTTTATCATAGCACCCTTTTGTAGTAAGTTGGACAAGTTGGTATGTATTTTAGAGCTTGTTAGATGATGGGTTGTATATAACAACTTGGTAATACCCCTTTTGTGTATATTGGGGTAAATTTGTGAAAATTAGTTTAACTTATGTATGTAAATGTGATAAGAGTAAAGTGTGTGTGTTAAGTAAGAGGTGTAAATTATGTAATCAAGTAAGAAGTATGTCAAATTCTTTGAGCATGCGTTGGTAGTTGGTTTCATGTTGACACCCTTCATGCCTGATTTTTGGGTCCATTTAGGGCCTAAATTTGGGGTGTGACACTTGCTACCCTAGCTTCAATTACAAATTGGAAGGAGAATGTGTTAAAATAACTAAAAGAATATAAAATCTCTGTTTCTTGCTGTGGACATGACACATCTTCTCTTTAAAAGTATGAAAATCTTTTTGGTGTTTATATTGGGACGGAGGGAGTATGTAAACACATTTAAATATATTTCAATACTCAGTTAAAAATGGATATAGATACTGCAGCACTAGAAAACCATCTTATAGGAAGTATGTAAACTCATTTAAAGAGATGAAAAAAGTTTGGATATTTATTTTGGGACGAAAGAGTAATTATTTAGTGTCAAGAAGAATGCCATTGCGCATATAGATTATTGATTGTGAAAGGAGGTTAAGGACTGCTGGAGTAAGTATGAAACTATGTCTTTGAACTCTGCGTGTGTGGAAGTATTAAAAAACAGTACTCCCTCTGTCCCTAAATGAGTGTCTAAATTCCATTTTAAGGGACACTGAAAATCTCAACTTTTTGAACAATTTGGTAACAACGATTCATATATAATCTTGTAATCTCCTTTCCAAACCTTTAGTTTTGCACGTATAAAGAAACCGGTGAAATTTTTTTCAAAAAAAAACGTTTAGTGAGAAAGTTATGTTAAAAAAAGACACTCATTTAGGGACAAAGATTTCTTGAAAATTGACACTCATTTAGGTACAGAAGGAGTACTAATAACCAAATTGGGCAGAGTTAACAACAAATCATAACCCCGGTCATAACAACTCTGGGAAAGTATAAACACACTTGCAGTCAAACCCTCACAATTCTTTCCCTAAAAATTGCAAACAAAGATTGAGACCAACACAATTGAGAAAGTTGAATAAAGAGTGAGGCAATACAAACGGAGGAAGGCAAAGTCTAATTGGAGATCAGAGAGGCAGCAGACCTCGGCGGCTTCTTGAACAACTCCGCCGGCACCTACCCCCCAATCAGATCCTTCGCTACAGAATTCCACACCCAAACCAATAATATTGCAGTCAAATGACTATATTGGAGGCCCCTTCATTCTTCCATTCTCGCACCAGCGGCCGGAAATAGGGAGAGGGAGGGGACGCTACAACTGCCGGGAAGAGCGACGGAGAAAAGGGGTTAAACGTGGGAGTTAAAACGCGGTTAAAGGAGGAAGAATCTAGGCCATAGGATCGTTTTCTAAGATTTAATCCTAGCCTCTCTTTGTCTCGACGGTTACTCTCATTAATAGCAAATCGATACACATACTCCCTTTGTCCCATACTCCCTCCATCCCTCTTTACCTTACACAAAATGCCATTTTGGGTGTCCCTCTTTATTTTACAAAATCCCAAAATGGAAATGTTTAAACAATTTTTAAATAGTGGGACCCACTTGTCATACTCACATCAATTATCCACTTACTTTTCTCTACCCCACTTTCTCTCTTTCACTCAACTATCTACACTCACAAGACATCAACTTTACAATCATTTTCTTAATTCTTGTGCAAAGCCTCATTTTTGTAAACTAAAGAGGGACTGAGGGAGTATGAAATTAGACAAGTGTAAGATGGGTTTCTTACCTCTTGAAGAAGTTCCACCCCATGGAAACTTGAATATTTTTAGCTCTCTAGACTCCTCTTGATGATAGGAACAACTTCCATGAAGACACTATGATGAAAATCCAAGGTTTAGACCTTCAATTTGAAGGAAACCCCCATTTTTCTCTCTCGTAGGGTTTAGTTGTGTGTGTTTTAGTGTGTGTAGAGGAGATAAGAGTGAGATAGCTGAGAGAAAATGGGTATTTATACCCCCACACTTAAGCATGAGATGTGTCTCTCACAACGCATGCAACTTTAACGAAGTTTACTTAAGTTCCGTTAAGTTTTACCACTTCTTTAGGCTAATTATTATTAATTAACCCTAATTAATCATACTAAATTCACTAATAGCACTGGATTAATCTAAATTCAATATTAATCATCACTAATCATTGATATTCCGTTAACTTTTAAGCTAACAAAACTAACGGAACTAGCAGAATTCACTTATAGGGACTAATCAGGAATTTCCATAAAATTATTGGAATTAACTCCAATATTACACAAAATATACTATAAAATTAATAATATTAATTAAATATAAAATTATGACCATTGGTATTCGTTTAACGGTTTTTCTAACCTATGCCGATAAGAATTAAATGTGGTAGTAAATCTATGTAATTATAGCAACTTTATTCGTTTTAACCCAAAACTTATAACTATACCCTATTTAAAAACTTTGAGGGACCTAAGAGGAATTAGAAAAATTCCTTACATCAGAACAGGGCAGAACAGAGGAGCTCTCCCAGCAAGCCAAGAGGCCGCCCTTGGCTGCATACCTGGGCTGAATGGGCGCATGGCTAGGCAAAATGGGGCATTGGGGTTGTCATGACAAGGCAAAATGGGGCATTTGTGGGCATTGACAAGGCCCACAAGGCCAACCATGTGCATGTCAAGGCCATGACTGGGCTGCCTTGCCCATGTCAAGGTGGTTGTCATGACACCAAATTTAGCCAAGGCTTTGCCCAAGGCCTAAATTTCTACAAAGCAATGCTAGGGGCACAAAATAAAGTCACAAAATCTTGCTCACAAGATGAGGTGGCGATATTTTATTGGTTGCATCGATAATGGACCCACCACACTCTAATTAAAAACACCAATAAAATTACTACACCTAGGATTTTGTGAGCAAGGTTTTGTGACTTTTTTGTGCCTCTAGTATTATTCTTTCTACAAACTTACTAAATTGCCCTTATTGACCAAAAGTCAATTATTTCCAACATTTCTTATAAAAATTTCCAAAAATTCAAAATAAATCTTTAATAAAGTTCCCAAAAATCCTAAATGTCATAAAATGACCATTTTACCCCCAAAGTCAACATAATCCACTTCGGGTCAACTCATGTCAACAAATTTCCATAAAATTCCCATAATTTCCATTAAATTCAAATAAAGACTACATAACATTTTTCAAATTCCACAAAACACATAAAATGACCATTTTACCCCTAAAGTCAATAAAGCTTCCCTAAGTCAACTCAAGGTCAACAAAGTCAATCCCAAGTCAACATTTTCACATACTTTCACATATCATCACAATCCATACAAAATTTAACATTGTCTCACATAATTGACTCAAATCCCACCAATTCCACCTAACAATAAATTACACATAGTTCAAGTTTAGAATCTAGAATAAGTACAAAGCAGATAGATACAGTCATAAACAACACTTTCGATTACTCACCCAAAAACTCAAAACAAGGAGCAATGAAATCAAATCCGAGTGCCCAACTCCATTAGCGCGCTCTGTTTCCTTCGCGGCGCTCCTGAAAAAGAATTTATGTCACGCCAACAATAATGTAATGGCATAATATAGCAGAATAAAGAAACACTTTAAACAATATTTAAGAAAATAATCATCAAAAAATCACACTTCAGAAACAACACGCTTAGCATAATGGTAAAAACTCTCAAATAAGTCGATGTATATGAGAGGGAAGAATTTCCTCAAAGATTGTTCAATGTCAGCATTAGTGAAAACCTGTAACATCAATTGAAAAGAGAAGACATAAACAAAGTAACACCGCAAATGTTTTAGATCAATTAATGCGAATTATCATTTGAAAATAGATAGGATAAATACCGCATGAGCGCGCGCAGATCTGTATTCACTGTCATGCACATGCGCATAACAGGCGTAAAAGAACCTGTATATGTCGAGCGGTGTTCCATAGCGTCCCCCCAATTTTGCCCCCACCACCTTTCTTATAGATATCCAAATAGACCCCTTTTTGGATAAAATTTGACCAAGGGACTTTTTCTTCGGGCGGATACTTCGGCTTGACCCCATAGGTACCTCTTTGCATGAAATCTTCGTTGTGTTTTTGTCCGTCAATCATATTTCTCTTGATCGAGTCCTTGAGTTTGAAGATAAACTCGTAACGCTCATGTGGAGTCCAAACCCACGGATGGTCTAGAAGGAAATTAATATCGAAAGCATTCCTGAAAAATAAAACAATCACATATGACAAAACATCACACAATTACTCCCTCCGTCCCAAAATGATATTCTCATTTGTCATTTTTCATTGTCCTAAAAGTTCTTCCCAATTCCACAATTTAAGCTTAAAAGAGCATAAACAAAACATGGCTAGTGAAACGAATGTTCATATCCTTAAAATGTTTGAATAGTCAAATGGGAAGATTATTTTGGGACGGAAGGAGTATTTTTTTAAAAAAAAAAAAAAATTGAAACTTAAATATGTTACCATACAATTTATCAATAGAGACAAATCTCAGAAAGTGACTTAATTCTGCCGGGAGACCATAGACGTCAAATATGATAGCTTGCTCATCGAATGGCATCCCAATAATGGACTTCATTTTAACCTTCAAGGCAACAAGATCATCAGTTTCTTTTAAATCATACTCCAAAGAAGGATAAATCCTTCCTTGGACAGAATCTCCATGTGTTGCCACGAAGATTGCGCCATGAAAATCACCCATACAGACTTTTCAGCTTGAGTAGAGAATCCTCAAACCCCGCATGACATCACTGTAAATCAATAAGTTAAAATTGTCAAAAAGGAACAAGGAAGTAGAACTTGACACTGAAACTAAGTCAAATAAATAATTTAAAACTTTGCAGTGATATTAGAATACGAACCGAAAAATATCTGTGAATGATCGAGAAATGAGGTTCCACCAGTCCTTTTTATCTTTGTTCTCGTTCAATTTCTCGGACATCTTGTAAAAATATTCATCCACAGATTGCACTCTTTCACATACGAGCATTTTCGAATCGGAACCAGGAGGGTGTACAATCATGTCCACACGGAGAATGTATTGATTAAACTTCTCGCCTTCTCTTAAAGACTAGAGTTTCTTTAGATCCTTAAAATCATATCCGGGGGAACACTCGATAAAAGTTCTTTCTAGGCTATCGAAAGAACCCAAGAAAACATCAGGTCTCTTCTTTTCACCCATGTTGATTTCAAAAGGAAAAGTGCTTGAAAACTGCACATACAGTTGATAACAAGGTTGATAACAGTTGAGAAGCACAATTGTAATAGAAATAAAAAAAAAATTACCTTCACCGCTTGGAAGGGTTTTTCGAATTTGTCTTTATAAGTTGTTTGGACTGGGCATTGGTCTTCGAGGTGGCCTTCGTCTTCGACTACGCCTTCACCTTCACCTTCACCTTGGACCACGCCTTCACATTCACCTTCACCTTGGACCACGCCTTCACCTTGGCCTCGGACTACACCTTTTTTAGCTTTGCCTTTGCCTTTATTTTTGTTTTTTCCTTTTCTGCCTCCGTCTGTGGTTTTCCTTCGCCCGAAGGATTTATTCCACGGTTATCGTACTCCTGACGCTCTTTTCCTTTTTGCGTCTGCCCAAAGGATTGGTTGCAAGTTTGACATACTCCTGACGCCGTTCTTCATCATCACATTTGTCATGGGCCTCCACAAACCAACCAGTTGCTAACCCACCATCACCTCGATCCACCGCGGCATGGCTGTTATAACATGCAACAAAAAACATAGTAAAGAATATCTAATGCGTGACTTCTATGTCCATATGAACTTGCAATGGCATAGTGTATCTGACAACTTGATAGACAAAATCTAAAGTACACAAAGGCATGAAAAGGAAAAATACACAAACGAATAAAAAGTAGATTTTAGAAGGAAATAGTTACCCTAGAGCAGCAACAGTGTCTTCCCATGTAACGACCCCAAAACCCCCCTAATTTTCTTAACTTAAAATGGAGCTTTTATGTGCATTTTATGTGTTAGAAATATTTTTATGACTCGCATATATTATTTGAGTATATGGGTTAGTTAAAGTGTTAGTAGAAATTTTGTTAAAAGGAATAAATGAGTTAGTTGAAACTTTAGGGTCCAAAGTGTAACTTTAAAGTTCAGGGGTTTATTTTGCTCAAAATCAAAGTGGAAGGACCAAAGTGAAAATTTTATAAAAATCACTTCATTCTTATCTCACCATCTCTCTCTTTCTCTGCGAAGTCATTCTGCCAAACATTACTTTCCTAAAAAATTGCTCTCTCTGGTTCACGAAGAAAAAAGGTAAGTTCAACCCATTTCGATTAATTCTTTTTATTTACTTCTCCGTTTTAAAAATCTAATTATATAAAAATGATCAGGGCGTTGAGTAGGTCATTTTTACACGAACAAAACATATTTCTGCGATACTTTTTTCGGAAATAGGAAGTTACTAATTCCCCTTAAATAGTAAAATGGTCATATATTTGCTATATGTGTGATATGTGGTGAAATTATTGTGAAAAGAATTTATTTGTGATACTTGTTTATTTGGGACAAGGGAGTATAATTATACTGGGTAAGTGACTTGGTTTGTATGCAAGGATTATATGGAGTATGTTTATATCTGAGAATGTTAGTATAAGTGTTTGAAAGTATACTGCCTACTTGTGGGACGGTAAAATATTAACTTGAGTTTAAATGATAAATAAGTATATTATAAAATTATACTATTATTCTTGGGACGGGGAAATTAAATGAAAGTATCCCTAAATGAGTATATTAGTATATTAGAAAAATTATATTTATAATTGATACTTGTAATTGTTATTTTGCGATTTGGGTAATATTTGTTATACTTGTAATTTGGGACAAATGGAGTATTTGGTATGTAGGTTTGGTTGGGCTCAAAGTAGTATTAAAGTTGTTTTGAGACTGATTTTGTAGTCTTAGTAAAGTGAAAAACGTTAAGTGTTGTACTTTTGGGACGGTGAAACAAAAGGAGTATAGTTTGTTCAAGTTTTGGCCTGGCGGGTGTGTTGGGCGGCCGCCCAAATAGGGCGTGCGACCGCACACTTATCTGGAAGATTTCTGTCTTGGGACAGAGTGTTTTGGGCGGCCGCACAGTCTGGTGTGAACGACCGCCCAGGGTTGCTGATATAGTTGAGTTGTTTCATTTCAAGGGATTTAAAGTTCAATCTTGGTCTAGGTCTTAGGTGATATCCTAGAGTACCTAGAGGGTTGTTGTGGAATACTCTTGTGTTCGAAATGGTTCCTTTGTGAACATAAGTGTTGTGGAATTTAACTAAGTATTAAATGGATATTATGGAACATCCTTTTGATGTGTTTTGGATTAATTGTGAATGGGTGCAAGCTTGTGAGGTGACTTAATGTCAATGGTAAAGGATTGTGTTGTGAACTCTTTATGAGTGTTTCTTTCGTGTGCAACTTGTGTGTTTGGCTTGGTTCCCTACTTTGGAATTATGTCCTGGTTGTTGTTTAAGCAAGTATTCATTACTGTGCTCTCGTGTAAAGTCCAGCTGGTACTTCTTGTTGTGGTGTCGGGACAGTGGTAGGGATTACATCATTGTAAGGCTTCTATCATTGGTTTCCCATTGTTTATGATATCGGGCAGTAGTAGGGATTACAATGGCACACGAGCCAAGTTCATTGCAAGGCTTCTATCATTGGTTTCTCATTTTTAACCCCATTCCTTAGGCCAAATGTTGGGTACTTTGGGTTATGACTTGGTGTCATTTTCCCCTTTTGTTGTTGTTGCTATTGGTTGGTTCATGAACCCGTTTCAGCCCTTTGGTGATGCTCAGTTGATACCTCTCTGATGATTATGTTTGTTTCGAGTACGGGATCCCGACTTCAGCTATTTATGCTACTCAACTGGTTTTCTCAGATGGTTATGTTTGTTTCGAGAACCTTGGCTCACAGTATCCACGTATGAGTGTTTATTTTCCGCCTTATGTGCTGCATGATGAGTTGATCGTTATTTCCAACTGGTATGGGACGGTTGGCGATATGGAGCCTCTCATGTTATGTGCTATATGCTATATACTATTTGATTATTTGTTGATATTGTTTCTTTATGATTACCATATCAGCATGTAACGTAGTTGCATTTTACTAGCTTACTGAGATTCATTCTCACCCCTTATTTGTTTACTGTTTCAGATAATGGTGAGTCCAGGGAATAGGATCTTGCACGGGATGACGTCGTGGTGGTAAGAGTTTGGGATATGAGTTTTGTAAAGGCTACATTAAATAATGTATAACCTTTTGGGGTAGAGTATCCGTGACTTCTTCATCTTTTAAAACTTATATTTTAGAAAATGTTGGTGTTTGTGTATTTGTAAACAAAGTTTGTAAGCCTTCGGGTTCAGTACTTCCTTTTGGAAGTTGTTTGTAAAGTTATTTTAAAGTGTTAAACTTTTATGAAAGTACATTTCGGAAATTTTTCCT
Organism: Campanula takesimana; assembly: GCA_026119855.1. Lineage (NCBI taxonomy): Eukaryota > Viridiplantae > Streptophyta > Magnoliopsida > Asterales > Campanulaceae > Campanula > Campanula takesimana. The sequence goes on along the minus strand of JAOWBW010001144.1, from coordinate 398,837 downwards.
AAAATGTTTTATGACGTCTTCCGATCGTGTCCCGAGCGTGGGGCCAAGTTGGACCACGGGTCTGGGCGCGACAGTTGGTATCAGAGCAGGTTGTAGATGGTCTAGAATGACTAAGTGACCTAGGAGGGTAGTTGGGTAGAGAGTGAGTAACGTTGAGTGTTTTATGCAGGTAATCACTGAAGATGGTTGGAACAGAGAGTGATCAGTCGGGGCCTTCAGGGTTGGGTAATGCTAGAGAAGAGGTTCGAACAATGTTCCAAGGTATGTTTGAAACTGTAATGAAAACAATTGATGATATAGTTGAGCATAAAAGCAAGGTTGAAGCCTCAGATGTGAAAAAACGAGGAGGACAGTTAAAACCACAACCCCAACGTGGTAATAGTAAAGAATACCAAGGGACATCTTCGCAAGCTAAGGAATCTTTTCAAGGGCCACAGAATAGAAGAACTCAAGGCAAACGAGTATGTAGCTATTGTCGGAAGGAAGGGCATTTAGAAGAAAGATGTTGGAAGAAGCAAGGCAAATGTATGGGATGTGGTCAGTTGGGTCACTTTCAGAGGAATTGCTCTAGATTTAAGAATCAGGCATCAGGAAGTGCAGTTGGGTCTTCTCAGGGCCAAAAGAGGGATGCTTCAGGGAAGGTTAAGGTGCAGGATAGTGTTTCTGCCATCAATCAACAACAGGCTTTAAACTCTTCTAATGTGATAGGAGGTATTATTTCTATGTCTAGTTTGAGAGCACATACACTTATAGACCCTGGCTCTTCGCATTCTTATGTGTTTGTGCATTTTGCTTCTCGATTGCATGTGTCTCCTGAGTCTCTACCTTATGTGTTAGAGGTGTCTATCCTAAGGGTGAGTTTGTAGTGATTGATAGAGTGTTGCGCACTTGTGATGTGCAAATTTGTGAGCATGTTTTACTTGCTGGTTTAGTTATTTTGCTATAGCAAGATTTTGATATTATTGTGGTGGAGTTTTATATGCTAGTGTGCTTTAATTAAGCATGGTAGATATATGTGTTTAGCATTCATGCTATTTATGCATTAAAGTCTGATTTTTTTTATTACAAGGTTATACCTGGTAATTGGTTTATGGGGTTGGCAGTAGAGTGTTTATAGCTAAACTATAGAATGTACTCTTCCTTTGTGGGATGCATCAGTGGTTTATTCAGTGGTTGACTTGAAGTGATTATCATTAGTTGAAATTTGAGTTGGGTGTATGTCAAAGATGGTTTTTCATACCAGGTATGGGCATCATAAATTGTGGTCATAGTGTTTGAATTAAACAACTACTTCAGTGGTATTGTTGGATATGCTGAGTTGTATATGTAGCCGTAATTGGATTGCTTTGTGAGAGGCAACAGTTGTGAAATCAAGGCATTATGTCTTCTTGTTAGAGGATATATTATTTTGAGGAAGTTTCAATTCAGACATGGTTATTGATTCTTTAAATATGGAAGCAACAGTAATTGGAAAAATCCTACTTCAATAGCAGAGGTATGTAACTTGTTGAGATTGGCATATGGTTAGAGATTCATTGATGGATTTCTAAGGTAGCTACACAGTTAACTATATGACACAGGAAGATACACTTTCTCGATGGATTGGTAAGAGTGAAACGAGTTTTTAATTGTTGAAATGAGAGTTGATGACAACTTCAGTATTGATATTGCTTAATGGATTTGACTAGTATTACAGTTATCTAGAGGATATGATCAGTGTTACTATTTTCTAGTGGATATGCCGAGTTTTACCATTATAGTGGATTTAATCAACTCATTGTGCATGGTGATGCCTCGAAGAGTGATTGAGATATTTATCCATTCAGAATTGTATGGCAGCTATGTATGCTTCGAGAAGATTGATTCCTTATGAACAAAATCATCCTACCCATAATTTGAGATTTATTACGATTATACATCCATTGCATTAGTAAATGACTTTGATGGAGCTATATTTGAAGTGTTTACCAACCATGAGAGTTGAAGTATTTGTTTTTTTTTTTTTCAAAGAGAGTTACACATGAGATAATACAGGTAGAGTACCATGTTATATCATCCGGGAAAGGTAATGTCTTAGAGGATACATTGACTTATAGTTCGTGTTTGATAAAACTAAATGGGGAATGTTAGAGGAATTAACATTTTGGAGTCTTTGTGAGTTGAGACATGGCGTGATTTTGAGATTGTGGAAGCTTTAAGTTTCTACTTTATTGAATGATTTCAACTATAGAAAATTACTAGTGGAATGAACGATGATAGACAACACGATTTTGTTCGTTGCTAGTGATGGAACTTTAACTTTTGTAGCAGAGTATGTAGTCGACACTTAGTGGAACCAACATGCATAACGGAATTCAACTACAGATACTTAAAGAGATATACAAGACTAATTTAATTATGAATCCAAGTAAATGTAGAGTATTGAGGTAAATTTGAAGAATTACATCTGATTAGTTTAATACGAGAAATTCTAAGTATTCAACTAAGTCCTTGAGCTGCGAATAATCTGGAAGTAAAATATCAGTGATCAGTTGGTTTGTGACAAGCCTTTGAGATTTATGAGTGGATATGAATCTATTGCGAAAGGTTTCATTGAAGGAGGTACACTGAATAGATGAGATCAATGATGTAGATTTATAACAGATTGATTACCAAGTTTTCTCACCTTATCTATTTTGAGAGTATAAATGTTAATTCCAGTTGTTACTTATTTGTTCAAAAGATAGTTCGATTTCATGGGATGTCTACGAGCATGGTATTAGATATGGGTTCCTTATTTACATCTTGATTTTGGCAAGCATTTCAGAAGGCCTTAGGTTCAGGATTGAGATTTAGCTTGGCTTTTTATCTGCAGACAGATGGTCAGTTAGGAAGAACCATTCAGATTCTTGAGGAGCATCCAGTTCAGTTCAGGTGATTGACTCTAAGGTTCAAGAACTGAGAACTAAGAGTATTCCTCTTGTTAGAGTTGTGTGGAGGAACCATAATGTGGAAGAATCAACTTGGGAGCTTCGGGAGGAGATTTAGAGGAAATACCCTTTTGGTTATTTGACACTGTTGGTAAGTTACCCTAAAATTCGGGACAAAATTTCTTTAAGGGGGAGTGATTGTAACATCCCCAAAAACCCCCTAATTTTCTTAACTTAAAATGGAGCTTTTATGTGCATTTTATGTGTTAGAAAATATTTTTATGACTCGCATATATTATTTGAGTATATGAGTTAGTTAAAGTGTTAGTAGAAATTTTGTTAAAGGAATAAATGAGTTAGTTGAAACTTTAGGGTCCAAAGTGTAACTTTAAAGTTCAGAGGTTTATTTGCTCAAAATGAAAGTGGAAGGACCAAAGTGAAAATTTTATAAAAATCACTTCATTCTTATCTCACCATCTCTCTCTTTCTCTGCGAAGTCATTCTGCCAAACATTACTTTCCTAAAAAAATTGCTCTCTCTGGTTCACGAAGAAAAAAAGTAAGTTCAACCCATTTCGATTTAATTCTTTTTATTTACTTCTCCGTTTTAAAATCTAATATATATAAAAATGATCAGGGCGTTGAGTAGGTCATTTCTACCCGAACAAAACATATTTCTGCGATACTTTTTCCGGAAATAGGTAAGTTACTAATTCCCCTTAAATAGTAAAATGGTCATATATTTGCTATATGTGTGATATGTGGTGAAATTATTGTGAAAAGAATTTATTTGTGATACTTGTTTATTGGGACAAAGGGAGTATAATATACTGGGTAAGTGACTTGGTTTGTATGCAAGGATGTATATGGAGTATGTTGATATCCTGAGAATGTTAGTATAAGTGTTTGAAAGTATACTCCTACTTGTGGGACGGTAAAATATTAACTTGAGTTAAATGTTAAATAAGTATATTATAAAATTATACTATTATTCTTGGGACGGGGAAATTAAATGAAAGTATCCCTAAATGAGTATATTAGTATATTAGAAAAATTATATTTATAATTGATACTTGTAATTGTTATTTTGCGATTTGGGTAATATTTGTTATACTTGTAATTTTGGACAAAGGGAGTATTTGGTATGTTGGTTTGGTTGGGCTCAAAGTAGTATTAAAGTTGTTTTGAGACTGATTTTGTAGTCTTAGTAAAGTGATAAACGTTAAGTGTTGTACTTTTGTGACGGTGAAACGAAAGGAGTATAGTTTGTTCAAGTTTTGGCCTGGCGGGTGTGTTGGGCGGGCCGCCCAAATAGGGCGTGCGACCGCCCACTTATCTGGAAGATTTCTGTCTTGGACAGAGTGTTTTGGGGCGGCCGCACAGTCTGGTGTGGGGCGATCGCCCAGGTTTGCTGAAATAGTTGAGTTGTTTCATTTCAAGGGATTTAAAGTTCAATCTTGGTCTAGGTCTTAGGTGATATCCTAGAGTACCTAGAGGGTTGTTGTGGAATACTCTTGTGTTCGAAATGGTTCCTTTGTGAACATAAGTGTTGTGGAATTTAACTAAGTATTAAATGGATATTATGGAACATCCTTTTGATGTGTTTTGGATTAATTGTGAATGGGTGCAAGCTTGTGAGGTGACTTAATGTCAATGGTAAAGGATTGTTTTGTGAACTCTTTATGAGTGTTTCTTTCGTGTGCAACTTGTGATGTGTTTGGCTTGGTTCCCTACTTTGGAATTATGTCCTGGTTGTTGTTTAAGCAAGTATTCATTACTGTGCTCTCGTGTAAAGTCCAGCTGGTACTTCTTGTTGTGGTGTCGGGACAGTGGTAGGGATTACATCATTGTAAGGCTTCTATCATTGGTTTCCCATTGTTTATGATATCGGGCAGTAGTAGGGATTACAATGGCACACGAGCCAAGTTCATTGTAAGGCTTCTATCATTGGTTTCCCATTTTAACCCCCTTCCTTAGGCCAAAGGTTGGGTACTTTGGGTTATGACTTGGTGTCATTTTCCCCTCTTGTTGTTGTTGCTATTGGTTGGTTCATGAACCCGTTTCAGCCCTTTGGTGCTGCTCAGTTGATACCTCTCTGATGGTTATGTTTGTTTCGAGTACGGAATCCCGGCTTCAGCTATTTATGCTACTCAACTGGTTTTCTCAGATGGTTATGTTTGTTTCGAGAACCTTGGCTCACAGTATCCATGTATGAGTGTTTATTTCCGTCTTATGTGCTGCATGATGAGTTGGTCGTTATTTCCAACTGGTATGGGACGGTTGGCGATAGGGAGCCTCTCATGTTATGTGCTATATGCTATATACTATTTGATTATTTGCTGATATTGTTTCTTTATGATTACCATATCAGCATGTAACGTAGTTGCATTTTAGTGCTTACTGAGATTCATTCTCACCCCTTATTTGTTTACTGTTTTAGATAAAGGTGAGTCCAGGGAATAGGATCTTGCACGGGATGACGTCGTGGTGGTAAGAGTTTGGGATATGAGTTTTGTAAAGGCTACATTAAATAATGTATAACCTTTTGGGGTAGAGTATCCGTGACTTCTTCATCTTTTAAAACTTATATTTTGGAAAATGTTGGTGTTTGTGTATTTGTAAACAAAGTTTGTAAGCCTTCGGGCGCAGTACTTCCTTTTGGAAGTTGTTTGTAAAGTTATTTTAAAGTGTTAAACTTTTATGAAAGTACATTTCGGAAATTTTTCCTAAAATGTTTTATGACGTCTTCCGATCGTGTCCCGAGCGTGGGGCCAAGTTGGACTACGGGTCTGGGGCGCGACATCCCATATATGTGACTTTATATCATTATCAATAAATGTTAAAAGTTCATTCAGGGGCGGAAGAACATCAGAAGCATATGAAACAAAAAAAAATGAAATATAACTACACAGTCCCTCCGTGCCAAAATGATCTTCTCATTTTCCATTTCTCATTGTCCCAAAAAGTTCTTCCTACTTCAATTTAGGCTTAAAAGTGCATAAACAAAACATGACTAGTGAAGCAAGTGTTCACATTCTTAAAAAGGTTGAATGGTCAAACGTGAAGATCATTTTGGTACCGAGGGAGTATAATCTAACACAGAAGCTGGGAAAATGAGTGCAACACAACTTACCTTCGTTTCTGTTTAACTTGCAAAGGCTTAACACCTTATACTACAGTAGAATAGTATTATATAAATATTGTGAACTGTCTTCATTTGGATTGAATCCTTCAATTATCTCCAGACATCGTTCGTAATTTCCGGCTAGATATTCAGTACCATGTTCCCCATAACAATTCCAGAACAACGGGTGGTTAACCTTTATCACATATGAGGCACTGCCATTCTGTATGTATCAAACAAAGCCAACAATTAAATGAATACTCCCTCTGTCCCAAAATTAATATTGAAAAGATTTTCTCCCTCTATCCCTAAATGAATGTCTATTTTTCAAAAGAATTTTGTACCCAAAAAAAATGTCCATGTTCTTGATAACTGTCCTTTGATGTTCCAAATTCCAAAGAGGACCCATTTCTACTTCAACACAAACACGCATTACTTAACATGGAGTTAAAGAGATCAGTTTCATATCTCCATAGAACTCATTGCACATATCATAAATGATAACAGTATTTCTGAAACACATTGTACGTACACAACTTAATTCAGAAGCTTGGTTCACATTTGACATATCAAAGTAGCATATTAATCGACTAACAAAACAATATTACCTTTTCATATCTCCATAGAACTCATTTAAAAGTTCCCAAAAGTGCACTAGAGAAAATATAGGGTTACTTACCTGATTATACTGATATTATCCTTCCGTCCCGGGATTTATGTTCTCCTATTCTCCTCTGAATCTAATCACACAAGTAGTTCATTAAGTACAAGTAATAAATTTCAATTCTTTAGATTCAAATATACTAACTCCATAAAAACTCCCACTGTATAAATGAAATTACAGAAGTCACTGAAATAAATTTAGAGTAAACTAAATTAAGTGTGCTAGCTGGGCACTTAGGCTAAAGCAAGATAGAGAAGAAATTGAGTCTTTACTCCCATCATACTAACATACATACACCAGCACTTCAAGAAACTTACATTACATTTTCAGTTCTCTATTTATTTGTTCCATTTACCCACTACTTGCACTCTATATTGCCCATTATTTCAGTCAACACTGTTTACCCTCACACATACACCATGATTCAGCCCCTAAACACTACACATACACACACACCGGCACCCACTAACACCTATTAGCACTTATCAGCACACACACCAGCACACACGCGTACACAGGGCCGTCCCTAACAGTTTATGGGCCTGGGGCGAAGTCAAATTTAAAGGCCTTTAATATTATTCATTTAGTAAAAATTTTTTAATCGACTTTTTTTTTTTAAAACAGTGTGATGCACGTGCAATGCACAGAAAAAATATTATTGTAAAAATGATTATGGTTATAATATATTTGAAACCGTGCGATGTACGTGTTTTACACAAATAACAATAATGATAATAAAATTTTAAATATAATTAGTAATAGAATCAGTTCGGCTTGACCCCATAGGTACCTCTTTGCATGAAATCTTCGTTGAGTTTTTGTCCGTCAATCATATTTCTCTTGATCGAGTCCTTGAGTTTGAAGATAAACCGTAACGCTCATGTGGAGTCCAAACCCACAGATGGTCTAGAAGGGAAATTAATATCGAAAGCATTCCTGAAAAATAAAACAATCACATATGACAAAACATCACACAATTACTCCCTCCGTCCCAAAATGATATTCTCATTTGTCATTTTTCATTGTCCTAAAGTTCTTCCCAATTCCACAATTTAAGCCTTAAAAGAGCATAAACAAAACATGGCTAGTGAACGAATGTTCATATCCTTAAAATGTTTGAATAGTCAAATGGGAAGATTATTTTGGGACGGAAGGAGTATTTTTTTTTTAAAAAAAAAAAAATTGAAACTTAAATATGTTACCATACAATTTATCAATAGAGACAAATCTCAGAAAAGTGACTTAATTCTGCCGGGAGACCATAGACGTCAAATATGATAGCTTGCTCATCGAATGGCATCCCAATAATGGACTTCATTAACCTTCAAGGCAAACAAGATCATCAGTTTCTTTTAAATCATACTCCAAAGAAGGATAAATCCTTCCTTGGACAGAATCTCCATGTGTTGCCACGAAGATTGCGCCATGAAAATCACCCATACAGAATTTTCGGCTTGAGTAGAGAATCCTCAAACCCCGCATGACATCACTGTAAATCAATAAGTTAAAATTTTCAAAAAGGAACAAGGAAGTAGAACCTGACACTGAAACTAAGCAAATAAATAATTTAAAACTTTGCAGTGATATTAGAATACGAACTGAAAAATATCTGTGAATGATCGAGCAATGAGGTTCCACCAGTCCTTTTATCTTTGTTCTC
>JAOWBW010001144.1:164453-390381 GCA_026119855.1 Campanula takesimana | reverse complement strand
CTATTCACCCCCCCCCCCTAGCCTCCTTTCATACCCTTGTTGTGTCTTTGGGACCAACAAGTGGTATCAGAGCAAACACCTTTATAAACTTCTGTTTTTCAAGCTTAACAGCTTGGGTGCCGATTCGAAATGGCAAGTCAGAAAACTATGGCAACGGTTTAACTTCACTCACGTTCCAGCGTTCGACGAAGATAATTTTGACGTATGGAAGCACAGCATTCTAACTCAGTTCTACTCCATGGACGATCAACTTGGTGATTGTCTTACCATTGGACCATACTTCCCAATGAAGCTAATCCGGATCCAGAAACCAATGGGTGCAAATCCGACTATCAAGAAACCAAAAGCTGAATGGACCGATGAAGAGAAAGACTGGTTGGAATGGATGTGAAAGCAAAAAGCATACTTCTAAGTACCTTGAGTACGTCACAGCGTCGACAGATCATGGAATGTTCTACTGCAAAAGAACTTTGGGATGCAATTGAAGATTACATCGAAGGAGATCAAGCTTGCAAGGAAAGCAAAAAGTTTGCAATTCAAAGAAGATTCAACAACTTTGCTAAGATCCCCGGTGAATCACTAAGAGCCACTTATGATCGTTATTGTGAGATCGTGAGTACTTATACAGCACTCGGAAAGAAGCTTACCAAGAAAGAAATCAACGTTAATTTTCTTGCCGCTCTTGGTTCGCAATATCTACACAAAGGAAACACTCTTGAAGATACCAAGCTACTAGATGACATGTCTCTCAGAAGCCTCTATGCCAACCTCAAGGTCTTTGATATCAAGCTTAACAACATTGCTGAAATGGAAGGAAAAACAAAGAGCTTGTCGTTGGTTGCACAAAAGGAAGAAGTGATCGAGGAAGAAGATCCAAAAATCTCCACATCAGATTTACTTGATATGGATGATGATGATTTTGCTATGTTCGTGAAAAGATTCCAAAAGTTCAGAAAGACAGCAAGACCCGGATCAACAAGCAAAGCTCCAACAAGGTTTCAAGGAGCAGCCCTTCAAAGAAGAAAGAGAACTTCAACTTCTCCAAGAAGAAAGAGGATCTCGTTTGTTTTAATTGCAGGAAACCCGGTCATTTCGCTTCAGAATGCCCAATTCCCAAGTATGAGTATATGAAGAAGAAAAGCAACTTCAATCCAAGATACTCAAAGCAAAAGGGGATGGTTGCTGAAGAGGACTCTACCACAAAAGAGTTAGCTACCTGGATCGAGTCAGATTCTGATGAAAGCGACGAGGATTCTGAAGAAGGTCACATCTGTTTGGTCGTTCAGTCCGATGATGAGGATGATAATAAAAGTCGTCGCTCACCAAATGCAAAAACCTAAACGGATAAGTTATACGGCCGATGAACTTGCAGAAAAGGGATTCCTAACTCGGTTCAAAAAAATGGTGATCTTCTATTTTCAAGATGTGATGTAAGTGCAGCAAAGAAGGCTCTACTAAACCCCAAAGTGAAGGAAGTTCTGTCTACCACACCTCAAGTCAAATTCGACATTTCCCCCGATGAACAAGAAAAGATGTTTGCAAAAGCTGAACAGGTAATTAGTAAATTCTCTGGCATGAAGGAAGCTTTAGCACTTTCAACTGAAGAAATTTCCCAGCTTAAGACGGAGAAATCTCTATTAAGATCTGAACTCACCCTCCTTAAGGAGCAGATCAAGAGTATGACTCTTCTTACTGATCGAAACCGTTTCTTAGAAGAACAAAATGCTATATTTAAGGTTAAAAACGAAGAATTGGTTGCTGAATAAATGACCTGAAAAGGATCACAAATGAGTGGACCAATTCTCGTGTCACTATGGAACAAATCTTAGAATCCCAAAAGTCTAGTGGTGATAAGGAAGGCTTGGGATTCCAAACTAGTGACAACTTTAAATGTGCATCTTGTTATGAAAGAGATGAGAAGTTTACCCAGCAAACTTTGGAAGAGTCAAAGGCTAAACATCATGTTTCAAAGGGTGTAGGACAAGAACCAAAGAAGAAACTAGTGTTTAATTATGTCTACCCTAAGAAACAAACTGGCAAGGCAAAGTTGAAAGGTATTGCCATGGATGAACCTGCTGCTGCGGCAAGCACCAGCAAGGTTGCTAAGTCTCCCGACCGCATGTACTTACCGCTAGGTCAGTCGACCGTACCTAGGGAAGCTGGCGACCGCATCCCTGGAAGCCGGCGACCGCAAGTGGCGGCAAGGCAGCAAAGTTCAAGAGGATGAACTTTGTTAAAGAGACCTCATCCATACCAGTAAACAATGTTGTGCTCAAGACTTCAACGAAGTTTGTTAACCCTCAGTTGGGTGGCTTCCACCATTGTTCTGTGTGTGATGGTTATGGTCACAAGGCTGCTGAATGTCTTTTGAGATTCACACCCAATCCCAGAAAGAGTAACCCTCCTTCTGTGAGGCAAGTGTGGGTTGTCAAAGTTGCTAACCCTTTGGACCCAAAAAGAATAAAAGGGGACATTGTTCTTAAATGTTTATTTTATAGGTCCTCTGCTTAATGGCTGGACACTTCAAGGATAAATCAAGTTTATGGTATCTCGATAGTGGCTGCTCAAGGCACATGACCGGAGATATCAATTTATTGGAAGATGTCCGTGAAGAAAAAGGGCCATCAGTAACCTTCGGAGACAATAACAAAGGAAAGACTGTAGGATATGGAGTCATTCGTAAAGGAAAAATCACCATCCAAGAAGTCTCTCTAGTTATTGGACTACAACACAATCTTCTCTCAATATCTCAGTTCTGCGACAAAGGATTGCAATGCCACTTCACTTCAAATTTTGTCTCATCAAAGATGGCATATCCGGCGTCACTTTGCTCAAAGGGATTCGTAAGAAAAATGTTTATGTTGTTGATTTTAATTCATCTTGCATTTCTTCTAATCTCTGTTTTGTAGCAAAGAATGTTAGTGAGAATAGTTGGCTGTGGCATAAAAGACTAAGTCACTTAAACTTCAAGTATCTCTCTAAGATTGGTAGAGAAAATCTAGTTCGTGGTCTACCCAAAGTAGCTGATCACCACGATGAGAAGTGCACAGCATGTCAACTAGGCAAACAACCAAAAGCGTCTTTCTCCAGCAAGACGACACCTTCAACTTCTAGATGTTTGCAACTACTACATATGGACCTGTTTGGACCTGTTTCTACCGCAAGTATTGGAGGAAATAGATATTCCTTAGTTGTGGTAGATGACTACTCAAGATATACGTGGGTCGAGATGATGAGCTCCAAAGATGATTGTTATGACATTTTGACCGCACTCTTTAGACAGCTCCAAACACAAAAAGAAGATGACATCGTTAGTATTCGATCCGACAACGGTACAGAATTCAAGAACAACGGTGTAGCTCAATACTGTGATGATCATGGTATTAACCACAACTTCTCTGCTGCTGGAGTTCCACAACAAAATGGTGTTGTGGAAAGGAAGAACAGAACGTTGATAGAGGCTGGAAAGATAATGATTGCTGAAGCAAAGCTACCTCAATACTTTTGGGCTGAAGCCGTCAACACAGCATGCTTCACTCAAAATAGATCCCTCATCAACAAGACCTACAACAAAACTCCTTATGAACTTTGGAGAGGAAGAACCCCCAACATAGCATACTTCAAGATATTTGGATGCAAATGCTTCATACTCTACAACGGTAAAGAACATCGAGGTAAATTTGCTCCTAAGGCCGATGAAGGTATATTTATTGGGTATGCTAAACACTCAAAAGCTTTTCGTGTATTTAATAAAACCACTCTTAAGATAGTTGAATCCGTCCATGTTACTTTTGATGAACATTCTCTCCTTGAGCCACATATGGCTCCAAATATTGCTGATGATTTTGTTGAGATAAATGAGACAGGTACAAATCAACCACAAAATCAATCAACTCAAGGAAACCCATCTACCTCAACTGCACCTCCATCTACTTCATTTGAAGCACCAGAAACTACCACATCTGCTGCTACCTCAAATGGAGTTGAAGTTGAAACACCCATCAATGTGGAAGAACCTATCCCTCAAATTACTTATGATTGGATGGCTCAAATGATGTACCACTAGAAGACTTACAACCACCATCAACTCAACCAGACATACCTCAAGAAGTTCGTGAGGTCAGAAATCACCCAATTCAGAATATCATTGGTGATTTGCATTCTGGAGTTCGAACAAGATCAAACTATGATGCACTTACCGCATTCATATCTCAAGTTGAACCCAAGAAAGTTGATGAAGAACTCCAAGACTCAAGTTGGGTTGTTGCTATGCAAGAAGAGCTCAACCAATTTGAAAGATGCAAAGTTTGGACCTTGGTTCCAAGGCCACAAGATCAAGGAGTGATAGGTACAAAGTGGGTGTTCCGAAACAAGATGGATGAGAATGGAAGCATCACAAGGAACAAAGCCAGGTTGGTTGCACAAGGATATAGACAAGAAGAAGGCATTGATTACGATGAAACATTTGCCCCCGTTGCAAGACTTGAAGCTATAAGGATATTTTTAGCTTATGCCTCTTTCAAAAGACTCAAGCTATATCAAATGGATGTGAAGAGTGCATTCCTCAACGGTGAACTTCAAGAAACAGTCTTTGTTGCTCAACCACCCGGATTTGAAGACCCCAAATTTCCAAATCATGTCTACAAACTCCGTAAAGCTTTATATGGACTCAAACAAGCTCCACGTGCATGGTATGATACTCTATCTAAATTTCTCCTAGAGAAAGGCTTCAAGCGTGGTAAGATCGACACAACTCTATTATTGCTAAATATCATGATCATACTTTACTCGTTCAAATATATGTAGATGATATTATTTTTGGTTCTACTAATGAATTGTTGTGTAAGCGATTTGAGAAGCTAATGAAAGCAAATTTGAGATGAGCATGATGGGAGAATTAACATTCTTCCTTGGACTTCAAATTAAACAATGTGCTGAAGGCATCTTCCTCAACCAAGCAAAGTACACAAAGGATCTTATCAAGAAATTTGGACTTGAAAATGCAAAGGCATACGACACTCCTATGGCTACTGGTAACAAGCTAGACAAAGACTTGAAAGGTAAGAAGGTTGATCAAACCTTATATCGAGGTATGATTGGCTCTCTCCTATACTTAACTGCTAGTAGGCCAGATATCATGTTTAGTGTTTGCGTTTGTGCTCGTTATCAAGCTGATCCTAGAGAAACACATCTCATTGCTGTTAAACGTATTATTCGATATCTATCTGGGACTATTAACCTGGGACTTTGGTACTCCAAAGATTCAAATTTTGATCTTATAGGTTACTCAGATGCAGATTATGCAGCATGTACCATCGACAGGAAAAGCACAAGTGGAACTTGTAATTTCCTTGGAAATCGACTCGTTTCATGGGCAAGCAAGAAACAAGCCTCAGTCTCTGTATCTACCACAGAAGCTGAATATATAGCTGCTGGAAGCTGCTGCTGCCAAGTGCTGTGGATGAAGCAACAATTGGTTGACTACGGAATCAACGAAGAAAATTGTCCAATCTTTTGTGACAATACATCTACCATTGCTGTCTCCAACAACCCTGTCATGCATTCAAAAACCAAACACATTGATATCAAATACCACTTTCTCAAGGATCATGTGGAAAAAGGTAATATCAATCTAAAGTATGTGAGTACTGACAATCAAATTGCAGATATTCTCACCAAGGCTCTGGATTCCAAGAGATTTAGGTATCTTAGAGGAGAGATGGGTATGCTAGAACTTTAATTTCTTGTCCATATACTTTGATTGTGCTAATGTCTTATGTTTTATCCAAGTTCAAAAACCAGTAGGTCACGGTCAACACCTTTACCGGTAAATCAATCACGGTCGATTACCATCTCACCGGTCAAGTAATTCCGGTCGAAGCATCAAAATCTATCAAAGCTGACCTCATCAATGCTGACCGCATAAACGTCGACCGCTCATATGCCAACCGCCTCATTAACCGAATATAAAGATGAAATTTGTTCAGGCTTTAAAAAGCCGACCGCATGGAAAATGATGATATTCGTTCACTGCTTTAAAGAAGCATACATAGGCCAAGGTAACATTCTTGACCGCAAATACTCACGGTCAAGCACCTGACCGCAAAAGTTTGGTGACCAGGTAAGTGTTTCTAACTTAGCAATTTTTAGGATCCTCCTAGTCATCCAAAGGGGTAATTTTGTAATTTCTTTTCCCTCGTTTTCATTTAATTCAAATCATTTGAAATTAATTTTATTCCCTTATTTATGTCCGCCGTCACTATCCATGCATTTATGGCGAAAGGACATCATTGGTCAAAACCCTGAATTTGCAGAGTTAACCTCCCACTTCTCTTCATAAACGGCTCCACTACTTCCTTAACCTCCACCTCTCTGCAAAACACTTTTTCAGAAACACCTTCTCTCTACATCTCTCTACTTTCTCTCTCTATTCACCCAGTTCGCTCTCCTTCTCTCTGTCCACTCTCTCTCAAAAATTCTCAATATATACATATGGCTCCCAAATCTTCTCAACCTACAAAATCATCAAAGAAATCGCTAGAACTACATTCTGAAGATTCAATGGTATGATTTCTTGACTCAAAACTTTACATTTTTGAGTTTTATATTTTAGTTTTGGCGGGTTAAACCCATTTGATATGGTTGTCTAAATTCTTTATATTCCTGGGTTATTTTGGTTCTGATTATGCTTATAACTTGTTACTTTGATGATTTCGAGTTCTCTAACATGTTTAGATTCACATTTGGCTTGTTATATCTAGTTATACCATAATTTTTTTTGGTTAAATGCCCTTTCATATTCTGAGATTATCGGGCTTTTGATGTTCAAATTGATGATATTTTCATGTTTAATCGGTTTCTGTGTTCATTTTGGTATAATTTTTATGGATTTTCGTGCCCTAAATCGTTTTCTGGGTTTCTGATATGAACAGTGTTCTTCATGTTCTTATGGTGTTCTTCATGTTCTTGAGTGCATCACTTTTTGATCCTTAAATTCATTTACACATAGTAATATGGTGTTTGTGCGTGTTTTTATAATTATCATTGAAATATTTCCAAGTGTTTCGCCTACCGCCTTTTCTGTCTACCGTATGCATGTCGACCGCATCCTCTCGGTCATTCGACCGCATACTGGTTGACCGCACCAGTGTTACTAACAACTAATCGTTTTAGGAGGAGCAATCTTTTATTCCGGCTGCGTTATTGATTATGAAGACCTCCAGAAGGATGCCATTGGGAGGCACTTGATCAAAAGAATGAAGAAATCAGATATACTTCATTATTTCACTATGAATCAAACCAGTCACTACCTTGCCGCAGTCGGAGAATTTTATTCTACCGCGAAGGAAATCAAAGGAAGAGATGAGCAAAACAACTCTCTTAACTGGATTGCTGCAGAAGTATACGGTCACAAAATAGAGATCGACTACACCGACATTGCTGCCACACTTGGCCTTGACATTGACAATGAGGCTCCTATCTCTCTATCTGACGAAGAATATGATGGATTGGCAATGAGATTGATTGGATCTACTGACGTGTGCAAGCCCTACCGGAAAACCTTTCCAGAGGTGATGTATTACATTGGTCACTTGGTTGGCCACGGTCTGCTCTGCAAGAGTGGTAACCATGGCAATTTCAATACCACTCAATGGAGGCTGTCTACTGCAATCTATCTGGGCAGGAAGATGAACTGGCCCAAGATTCTATATGATCTCCTGTTAGATCACATTTCTGATTATAAGAAGCTGATGTCTGAAAAGGCCGCCACCAAATACAAGAAAAACCCACGGTTCCTTTCTCTGTTGTTTAAATTCATTCCTGAACTCAGAAGGGATATCAACCGAGATAAAGATGCCAAAGTTCCCATCTCTCTATCCAAGGTCTTTGATATCAAGACCATGATATCTACCTACCGCAACCGTTTTGGTGATGATCAATACCAGGAATACAGAAATCGTGAACCTGAGCACAAAAGAGAAAAATACATCCCTCCTGCCTACACCAAAGCTGCCAGAATAGCCTTAGGACTTGACGCACCAAGGAAGTCCTCATCTGTCCATGATGATGATGATGATGAAGAAGCTGAGGACGAGGAAGAATCTAGAAGAAAGGTTAAAGGCAAAGGAATTGCCAGTGCATCGACCGCCCCTCCCAAACCAAGACCATTAACTGGAGTTGTCATCAAGGAACCTTCAATCGATAAGTCTCCTTCCAACATTCCTCCTACCGCACCATTGAAAACCAAGTCTACCGCACCAATCTCCAAATCAACCGTCTCCAAGCCTACCGTGCCCTCTCCAACCGCACCATCCAAATCCTTCAAGTCAAAATCCTCTGCACTCCCCGCTTCGTCTCAGGGGGAGAAATCCAAGAAAAGGGATCTCTCTCTTAGTCCCATCCAAACAGCAAAGAAATCCAAGATTTCAAGACCACCTCCTTCAACCGCATCTCCAGTCTTCACTCCATCCGGTTCACCTACTCAGGGCGACCGTGAAGACGTTATTGAAATTGCTCCACCCCAGCGCCTGAAAAGGCAACCAATTTCTAAACCAACACTCGGTTTAGTTGATGAATCCACAGATGAAGAGGTAAAGGATGTATCTGATGATGGATCAGAACATTCTGATGAAAATGCTGAGAAAACTGTTGCTGCTGATAGCCCGGTGCTTAGTGATGATGAAGTTCCAGCACATGTTGAAAAGTTTCCTGAGCATGGGGTCACAGTCAAGAAGATGACCATGAACCCAGTGACCGCGAAGTTAATGATACTGGTAATATGACCATGTCTCCCATCAGGCAATCCCCTTCTGAACCTCCGGTCAATCAAATTGCTCATCTATTGACTGCAGTGGAAATGCTTACACAAATCAATCTGGATTCCCAAACCCAGATCTCAAAGCTGACCGCCAATCAGACCACTCTTCATGAAGAAATCTCTGAGCTGAAGTCTGCCAATTCAGTGCTTAAAGACCAGATTGTTGCTCTCCCCTCTCAACTGATTGAGACCATTAAGGGGGAGAGAGAGTACGTATCAAAGGCTATATCAGATGCCCTCTCCGGTCAAGCAGGCAGCAGCTCTTCGAGGCCCGGTCAAGCTGCTGGCTCTACTACCGCTCTTGTTGCTCCTAGTGCCTTCATGGTAACTCCGGACTTTATGAACAAATCTTTCCTTATTCAAACAAGGGCCATCATGAAGTGCTTTCAAAGGAAGTCTTAAAAGCCTCGGTAGATATCTCAAAATCTATGGAGGATGTTAAAGATGAACTCTCTCTGGAAGTAAAGAAAGTAAGAATGTCGGTGGAAAAGATGTTGATATTGCCCTAAAAACCGCTATGACTAATCTGAATGAAAGCTTGAGTAGGAAATTGGAAGCATTCAAACAAGCCATGATTGTCCACACCAACCGCCTCAATGACCAATCAAACAAAATGGATTTACTATCCAATCGAGCTAACACTGTGCTGAACAGGATCAACCGCCACGGTAATCTAGTTGCAAATCAAGAGGCAGAAGCAGGCCACGGTAATGTAAATGCTCAGGGTGAAGATGATGAAGATGGAGTGACCGTACCTATTCTCATTCCCGGTCGCTCCATGCCCTCCTACCGCTCTCCCTTCTCTGATCTCACTGAAGATGATCTCCATACCTTCGACCGCTTCTAATCTATCCTCTACCGCAATGTTAATCCCACCATTTGAACTGACCGTGTGTGGTCTTTGAAACAATTTGTTGATGTTTGTCTAAACAATTTTACATTTATGTTTGTCCCAAAACAATTTACTTTATGTCTGTTTTTATTTGGGTCTGTAAAAACTTTAAATCTCTCTTTTGTCTGCACTCCCCTCACTTTAATGGCTATATTTTTGTGGAGTACCTCTTGAATGTGTGTTTGATGCATTTGCATACTTATTGTTATTTTCTCTAAAAATGCATTCAAACCTTATACGTCTATCTTGCTAGGATTAGTATCTTTTTATCTTTTAGGCTGATAGAAATCTATGACTTTGGCTTAGAGTGTGCATTGACTTGGGGCATGAAATTAATAAAATATTATTTTCTTGAAAACATGTTATTACCAAGTACAATGAATTAGCCTTTGTTATAGTAGGTAATGGTCTCAATCAAATAGGGGGAGATTGTTGGGTATGCTTATTATTAACCACTCCTATTACCTAGATTTGATTGATCCCATAACCTAATTTTATCTTTTGTGGACTTAGGATATATTGTAATAAGTGTTAAAACTTCATTCTTAGAATAGTCCACTTTGATAGTATAGGCTTTAGATTGATAGGCTGAAAATTTTCTAAGTCTGGAATTTTAGTGGTCAAGACCTTGACCGTGAATTCACTTGACCGTGAATCACTTGACCGGAAGTCAGTGACCGTGAGCTTTATGGCATATCTTGACAGGTCACATTTGACTCCTCGACCGCAGATGCCCTTAGGCATATTGACCGCAAGAGTCTCGACCGCAAGTCCCGACCGCAGGAGCAGAAGTTCAAGAACCCAAGTTTGTTCAAACTTAACCATGGTCAAACTATGGTTAGTTTAGAACGTTGCAGAACTTGGATCCCAAGTAATTCAAATTTGAATTCATCTAAGTGGGACCACCTCTTATCTGCAAAAAGGACAAACTCGGATTGAGCTCCAATCAGAATTCAACAGCTCATTGTCCTTCAACTTGGAGCCCAAGTAAATCCAACAGCTATTTTCTCATTCAAGGCTATAAATAGCCCTTAAGTTCTTCATTGAAAAAAGGCTGAGATTCATAAAGAGAAATTGCTGTTGAAATACTTGGTGATTGAAGATCATACTCAAGATTTCCAGAATCCTTTGAATCTTCAAAGAACTCACCTTCAAACCTTCAAAGATCTCCAGCAACATTCAAGTCATCTCAAGCCTTGTAACACATAAGATTCTTTAGGCTCTAAATCATATAGATTTCAAAGAGCTTCAGATTCTTACACACACACTCACCCCAATTGATCAATCACTTAGATTGAATCAAAAGGGATACACTGGTCTAAGTCTAGGATTTGTTCTTCATAGAAAGTAGGTGTTGATTCAATACTTCATCTCTGTAATCTGTACACTCAAGAATCAATATATACCTCCATTCAAAATCCAAGACTGACCATCTTGGTAAAGGACGTAGATCTTTTTAACAGATCGAACCTTTCCAAATACTTGTGTCATTTTACCTTTCTGCAAATTTACTTTCAAGTATTGTTCATCTTGTTCTTTATTGTTCATATTAACTTTGTTTGTCGTTTAGTGTTTGATCTTACAGATATTCAAACGTATTGTGAATTGTGTTTGTTTGTTCTCCACATTGCCTAAGTTAAAATCTGACTAACTTATCTTTTGCCAAAACTTCCAAGACAACAACTTTCAATCTCAACCTCTTGACCGCAATCTCTTGACCGCACTTCACCCTCGACCGGACTCACTCGACCGCTCCCTGGTTGACCGTGAGTGCTGGTATTCCTACTTAGAGATTTTAGTCAAAACCAACCTTTCCCATTTCTAACGAAAACTTCCGCTGTGCATATTACACCTTGACCGCGCGGTTTATTACTTGACCGCAAAACTCAAGATTGTAAGCACTTGATTGAATTTTGAAAAAGGGTTGAAATTTTAAGTAGGCTATTCACCCCCCCCTCTAGCCTCCTTTCATACCCTTGTTGTGTCTTTGGGACCAACAGTAGTACATCACTTGTAGGACTTGACTGAGATTTGAACAAAAATGAGGGCAACATTTATAAGAGGAGTATCGGTCTTGTACACTAATTATAGGAGCTTGACCGAGATTTGACTAAATAATATTAACTTTTTTCTTAAAAATAGAAAAAAGTGAAAAGACATGACTCTTATTCTTTAATTATAAGAGACGAACAAATCTTATATGTCAGTTATAAGAGTTTGACTGGGATTTGACCAAGTACTCTTAAATGTAACATTTTTTTAAAGAAAAAAAAAGGTAATATTTACTCTATAAAACTGTTATATTCATCTATATAGCAAATTATAATCATATATGCACTCTGTTATACTTCAATATTATTTTTTCTAACAAAAAAACTATCAAACTATTTAATTTTCTGCAAAACTGCTGTTACATTTTACAATAAATGTGTTATTTTTTAAAAACTAATCTGTTATTTTTTTTCTTCATAAAAACGTGTTACATATTGACGATAAAAAGCAGGTTTTTCTTGTTTGTTAAAAAAACATGTTTTAGAAAAGTAAATTCAAACCGTATCAAGACCTATCTAGCTTGATTCGTCTCGTCGGGACGAACGCAACGGTATTTTCAAATTTTGTTTTCGACCTCAAAATCTCAAGATATTACATTTTAAAGTTATTGGTTTTTTTTTAAGGACTGCCACGTGGCGCAAGCTGGGAGGAGGAAAGGGCTGGGCGGGCGAATTTGGCTTAGACGGGAGGGTTCGACCCATGGGTGGATCCGTCTCACCCAAGTCTTTGTCTTCTGAAACTTTTAAGTTATATTAGTAGCAATTTATTTATGACAAAAACTTGGTCTCACACGTGAGACGGATCATGGTTTGCCCCTATGTGCAGAGCGGGGCAAACCTATTTCCTCTCTCGTCGAGATCCATCTCATGCATGCATAAGACCGTCTGATACAATACTTCCTTTTTATTTATATACTCCATCCGTTTCATTTAAGTTGCAACATTAGTTGTGAAGCATATAAATTAAGAAAGAAGAATAATGAGTGGTTGGGAGGAAGAGAGAGAATGAGTGGAGGATTATAAAAGTAATAAACACTTTCCTTATTTGGTAATGTTGCAACTTAAGTGAAATGCCAAAAACGGCAAAATGTTGCAACTTAAATGAAACGGAGGGAGTATGTATATATTGTGACATTAGTCTACAACAAGAAGCTCCCATCCACGATATGAACATGGGGGTGTACCGTATACAGGTTAGCAGGCAAGGCAAGTGAACGTGATCAAAGTCAGAAAACATTAAGTTTCATAAAATAGAATCTCATTATGTTTAGACAAATTCTCAAATACACCGGGTGTACGGCGTGCGACGGGCCGCCCCGCCCGTCCGCCTGCCTCTCCTCCACTCCAGAAGCGACACGTGGCGCGCTATGAGCCACACCTGGTTCATCCAACCGCGCGCTACCATGTGTCGTCTTTAATGTTTAATGTTTAATAGGGAGAGATTAAATTGAGTGGTTTACTTTGCACTACATAAAGTAATGTAGCCAATTTTATAAAAGGCAGGCAGCAGGGACCAAAAGTTAACGTGCATGCATGGAACACATTTGGACCACCATTAATTTTTTATCCTTCTTGCCTTCTTGAATTCAAGCGTTAAGAACACTGTTAAATACAGCTGAATTAACTAATTTCTTCCTAAAAGCTTAGTTAGATTAATCACTAAAAAAATGAGACTATCATTATGAGATATAGAGTATTAATCATTTTAAAAGTGGTTGTAAAAAGTATAAACAAATAAACATATTGTTCTTAACAAATAAATTAAGAAATATGCGAAAAAATTAGTACGAAATCTCCATAACATTATTTTTATTTTTATATTATTTATTTTTTATCCACATATTTTCTAAACCATTTAATACAAATGTAACAAAAATATCTAACTCATTAGACTAATTTGTATATGAAAATGATTTACAAAATATCTATCTCATTTAACATAAATTTAACATAAATGATTTAGATGTTTTGAAACGGGAATAACATATTTGATGTTAAGATTAACACACATATTTTATTTAACACTTTGTGTGATTTTTTTTATTGTTTGGTCAAAATTTTAAAATTCCTTAAATATTGAATTTTAGAGAATTACTAGAGATTAGATAAGTTATAGGGGGTGAAAGTGCATTTTTTGAAACTATATTTAACTAGTTAACTGGAAGAATGTTTAAATTGCAACAAAAATCTGTGGACAAGGTTTTTTCTATGCAATTTATTTATGTTGGAGGTTTAAATTGCAACGAAAAAACTTGTACAAGGTTTTTTTATGTAATTATCTCCTTTTATAAAACACGGACACAAAAATGAGATACCGACCTCAACCGCTGTACACGACAATCACCGAAACTTTGTTTTTTTTCCCTCCCATTTCCAACGTCTATTATATTTGTTTCTCTTTGGTTATTTTTATTTTTCTTCTTTTCTTTTTCTTTTTTTCTCTTCTGTTATTTATTCTCATGTTATTCTACAAATCACTTTTGTTCCCTCCATTAATTTTCTTTGTGAATTGAATATATTCAATATTGTAAAATTTAAATAAAAAAAAATATGCACAAAATTCATGAATACAAAACAAAAATTTATTAAATACCATTTTTCTAACTTTTTTCTCATGTTAAATGAACTTTGATTATATTTAAGCTTTAAATATTTTCTTTTATTTTCTTAAAAAAATTGTTTGTTAATATAAAAGATGTACACATATGAAAATAATTTTTTTTGATAATAATTATGTTATTTTTTTATTCTTATATTTTATTTTAAATATGATGGTTTTTATTATTTGAATTTTAATTAACATTAATATCATTGATAATCAGTAATAAGTCATTTCGAAGCAACTAAAACAAACAGTGATCATTTAATCAGCCATCAGCTATAAGTTATCAGCCATCAGCTATTAAGCATCAGCCATCATCCATAAGTCATCAGCCATCAGCTACAACAAACGAGCCTTAAGCGGCAAATTCTGGGCGTACCGTGATTGCATAATTAGTTGGACTTCTAAACAATAAAGGATTCCCAACGTCCGTGATATATAAGGTTTCATGTTTAAGTTTTCGATAAATGTCAGCATATTTAAATAAGAAATTATTTTAATTTTATTTTATCATGGCACAAATAATAATATTTTAATGTTAACCTAATTAAAGTTTGACAAAATTTTATAACAAAATGATTATTTAAAAAAAATCTAAAATTATTATTATTAATAGCACAAGTATAGTTTATCAATAACATATACTCCGTATAATTGAGTTGGCCATAAAAATAAAGTCAGAAAAATAAAGTCAGTCAAAGAGAGAGAGAGAGCGCAATAATTAACACACAAAGCATGCATGAAAGTAAAATGAAGATGTTAGAAATTGTTAGATTAGTCTTTGTCCAGCATTCAGATAATCCAACCAATTGATTAACCTAAAATAGAAGAGCAAACGTAAACTAGTCAGATGGTTTTCGGCTAAAACCCTCTAATATTTTCGTAAGTAAAATGTGTTTTAAAGAGAAACCAATTGGCTAGAGTTGAAAGTCAAAATATTTAGTTACTTCAGAATGATGGTGATTGATTAGTATTTATACTCACTCCGTCCCAAAATGATCTTCACATTTGACTATTCAAACTTTTTAAAGATTTGAACACTTGCTTCACTAGTCATGTTGTGTATACACACATTTAAGCCTAAATTGTATAAATATG
This sequence comes from Campanula takesimana, assembly GCA_026119855.1. NCBI lineage: Eukaryota > Viridiplantae > Streptophyta > Magnoliopsida > Asterales > Campanulaceae > Campanula > Campanula takesimana. The sequence goes on along the minus strand of JAOWBW010001144.1, from coordinate 374,920 downwards.
AAAAACTTTTTGGGATAATGAGAAATGGCAAATGAGAAGATCATTTTGGGACGGAGGGAGTAATTGATTTGAATCAAGTGAATGCAACCAAAACATGAAAGATTACAAAAATTATGAATGATCGTTTTCGGATCTATTGCCAAGATATCGGCTGAGGTCGATGTTGGCATCTGCTCGTCATGACCAGATGAAGTTGTCGTTGGTTAGGTGAGGCATATCCACTTCTCTTCATTCTTCTCTAAGGATCATATGGGTCATGCCCAACATGTTATGGGTCCTTAAAGCCAGGAATTTAAAAAAAAGGAGGGGTTAATTATTTTTTGGAACAAAACCTTCGAAAATTTTATTGGATGGTTTTTATATATAGCAATTATTAGATTCATGAAATAAGTTAGTGCTTGTTTGGTAGAGCGGCGTGTTTAAAAAGAAGTAGAGAAAAACCAGCTTTTTTCTAATTAAGCGTGTCAATGGAGAGTTTTCAACCGGAGCTTTTTAAAAATCTTGGCTAATTTTGGCCGCTCAAAATAGTAGCGTCCAAAAAGAAGCTCCGTTTTAAAAAATCCCCGTTTTCAAAACCGTGCACCAGACGAAGAGCCTTCAGCTATTCATGAAAATAAGTGGGAGGCTTTAGTTATAAAAGAAAACAAAAACCACTATTCCACCAATATAAAACTTACTCTCTCTGTTTTTTTAGTCTGTTCACTTTCGGTCAATGGGAGTAAACTTTGACCAAACATTTAATGTCAATCAAACAATCCTAATAAAATTTTAAAAATTATTATTAATAAATTAAATGATTATTTATCAATTACAATTTTTAGAATTTCATTAGATTGACATTAAATGTTTGGTCAAAGTTTACTCCGGTTGACCAAAAGTGAACATAATAAAAAGACGGAGGGAGTATATAAAATTCTTTATGCATGTTAACTTTCAAGATGCTTGAAGAGGTATTACTAAAAGCAACACAGTTATACAGGTCAACTAGCCTATTACGTAAATATACTCTCTCTCTATCCCAGAAAGTTAGCTCCGCTCATGGGTCCTTCTCGATTGACAATGTTCACAAGGGTTTCCCAGGGGAATGGCCTCCCTTCCCCGACCAGTTCCCCTGCAACTGCAAGTAAAGATATACTCGATCGTGGCATTAATGTCATTCTACGTACTAACTAAAAGCAAGACACTTTTGTATTAATTAAAAATGTCCGAAAATAGGGCAACGACCGTGACCACTTTTTTTTTTTTTTTAGGTCACGGAATGGACCCTGCAAGAACATGCAATCTTTAATCCCCTACCCGACACTCACTCAGCCAAACCACCATACCTAATTTTGTCCAAGGCTATCAGCTTCCTTTTATCAATTTAAGGACTTTGAAATTGTAAGAAAATTTACAAGCAACAATATAAGTAATTTAATTCCATAGCCGTTTTGAGTATGAACGACAAATACTCCTTCCGTCCTAGAAAGATGGTCCACTTTTGACTTTTGATGGTCAATACAAGTAAACTTTGACTAAATATAAATGTCAATCTAACAATCCTTGTGAAATTCTAAAACTTGTTATTGATTAATCATAAAGTGATTTATCAATGACAAATTTTAAAATTTCATTGGGTTGATTAGATTGATAATAATCTTAGGTCAAAGTTCACATGTGTTGACTATCAAAAATTCAAAATGGACTATCTTTCTGGGACAGAGGGAGTATTAATTAATGTGGAGGATGACGACCAGGACGATATAATACCGTTGGAACCAATTACAAGGAAAAGGAAGAACTTAGTTATTATTATTTTTTAAAAGAAAAAAAAAAAGGAAGCACTTATAGCATTTAGAAATACTTCATAAGTTTTTGGCGCAATACTAGAATATACACCACCAGAATTATTAGATGGGATAGGACAGTGGCGGACTCAGGAATATTTTTGAAGGGGGCAAAATTATTTTTATTAGTGTAAGGGGGCAAGAAAAAAAATAGTATATTTTTTCCTTCACTGAAAAGGGGGCAAATATTAATTTATTACACTAATTAATTTAAAATTTACAAAAATAACACTGGTAAAAAAATTTTTTTTGGCAAACGGGGGCCGCGGCCCCTTAACCCCTTGGGTAGGTCCGCCAGTGGGATAGGACATGTTATAGATGAGGTTCAAGTAGATTTGAGTTTTAACAAAAAAAATAAACAATAAACTTACTAATTAGCCCTATTTTTATTTATTTGAAAAACATAATTTTTGAAAGATTATTATCTTATCTTATTATTTAATCAAAACGAAATTGGTAAATTTCCGAGCTGACCCATATCGGGTCTCAAAAAATTATTATTTCACAAATAAAATTTTATGGGGTTAATACCACATAGTCCTCTATTCTCAGCAAATCTACCATCTAGTCGATTCAATATTTTCATTTACCGCCTAGTCCAACACTTCAAAATAAATTGATACCTAATCCATGAACTCATTTATAACTTTCTAAATACCAAAAATACCCCTTAACCCTAATTAAAACCCCACCCCTACCTCCCGCGAGTCTCTCCCATCCCATACCTTCAGTGACCTCTCTCTTCCCCAACTCCAGAGACCATCTCCCTCCCCAACCCCAATGACCTTCTCCCCTACTCCGGCGGCCATCTCTCCCGGCGGCAGTGCCATGCACACACCTACGGCCGAAATCTGAATTGGAATAATCTGAGCTCGTCAACAACATGAAGCATATCATCTCTACCCTCTAACGCAGAAAACACCTCAGATCTTCCTCCGTTCGAATATCTAACACCGACGACTCTGCACCTTACGATCTGATCTACTTCAGCCTAAGCGTTCGCCCTCTCTTTTCCTCTCTTTCGTCTCTATCTGCATGAGCTTAGCCTTCGCCAGACCAAAGCATTTCAGCCAAATCTGGATCTCTACCGCCTCATTATATTGTCAGTTCAAATGGTAGCTTGATCTCTCGGTTGCCGGAGTTATATCATTATTCTTGGAATTCGGGGAACTCAGATGGAGGAAGAAGTCTCGCTTCTCAGTGATGTTGTTGCGCAACTCTCTAAGCCATTTTTACAGGTTATACTGGTAATTGTATGCTGAACTTCAAGAAATTATGGTTTCAATGGTATTCATTTGTATCAACTCCAAATTTCAAACAATTTCAATTCTTTGTACTTAACCCCAATTCGTTTTAACATATCTTTATACAGGTATACAATATATATATATATATATATATATATATATATATATATATACACACACACACACACGCACACACACGTACACACACACACACACTCAAATGAGAACCAAAATAAAATGAGAACCGTGAGAACCAAGCATAACCACTGGATTAGACACAAAATCAAGGGTCCAGATTATTGATACAATAGATACACTTGGATACAGTAGCTAATTTTCAAAATACACTTAGATACAATAGTTATTTTGCTACTGTATCCAAGTGCAATATTCAAAATTTAGATACTTTATCCAAGTGTATCTACTGTATCTATAATCTGGACCATTGATTTTGTATCCAATTCAAGATTAGTGAATACTGATAAGTTCTCGATTGTTAGTTATCGAAATTAATCGTCGGACGGAGTTGCTTATTAGTTTTGTGTTAATATAACCATGTTGGTTTACTAAGTTCACAATTGTTTCAATGAACAACAGTAATTTGTTCCTGAAATAACTATGAACATCTCAGTTGTTCTTGAAACAGTTGTGAATAAACTCCTCATTTGTTATTGGAACAACTGCGAAGTTGTATCAATTGTACTTGAACAACTAAGAACAAGAAAATTTGAGAAGTTCTAAATTATTTATTGGAACAAATGTGAACTTATCAGTTGTTATTGGAACAACTTTTCTTGAATTTGTTATTGGAACAACTGTGAATTTTTTCTTGAAAAAACTGTAAATGTTCTTGGACAACTGTGAACCTCAGTTGTTGGTCGCCGGACAGAGTTCCTGGTTGACTTTTTTTTTTTTGAACTTCTCAGTTGTTCTTGAAACAATTTTAAACAAGTTGTGAAATTATCAGCTGTTCTTGGAACCATTGTGAAATTGTTCTTGAAACAACTGTGAACTTGTTCTTGGAACAACTGTGAATTTGTTATTGGAAAAACTGTGATTTTTTTTTGAAAAATGTGAATTTGTTCTTGGAGGAAGGTGAATTTTATTTTTAGAAAAAAGATGGATTTTGTTCTTTTAGAAAAATTGTGAAGTTGTTTCTAGAAAAACAGTGAATTTTGTTCTTTGAAAAAAAATTGTGAAGTTGTTGCCGAATTTGGTGGTTGCCGGAGTATTTTCAAATAGTCATTGGATATGGTCGCCGGAAAATGGTTGTCGAAGTTCGTCGCTGGAGTGGGTGACCGACCGGAGTTGGTCGCCGAAGCTGGTGACTGTAGAAAGTGGGGAAGGGTGGCCAAAGGTGGTCTTGGTGGTTGGAGAGAGAAAGTGAAATGATGGATGGGAGTGATAATCATGTAACTTCTCATCATTTAATAAAGACATGAGTGTCTTTTAATAAATCAGGACTATATGGTAGTATTTGTTGAATTTCATGCCTTTAATGGTAGTTTTCATTAGTATCAAAGACTAAATGGTAATTATCCCAATTATTATTACTTTCACTACTTATATGCTAAATTTATATTTCTTAATTATAATATTCTTCCCTAAAATAATTTTGATCCCATTTTTTCCTGAAAAGTTTAGCTTCACCACGGACAATAATGATCATTATTCAATTAATATTGTAATCCCTTCAGTGAAGGACAAAAATTTGTGAGACATATCTTTTTGATAGAGTAAATGATTTGCCTTACTATGGGTAGGACAACCCATTTCACACAAGACTTCCTCTCAGTAAAGTGTTGTTTCCGGAGAGAGAACATTTTTTTTATAGGAAACAATATTTTATTAATGAGCAATGTTTAGAGTACAAAATAAAGTTACAAAATTTTATTTATAAAATGAGATGGAGATATTTTATTTATTGCATCGATATCGATAGTGAACATGCAACACTCTAATTAAAAACACCAATTAAAATTATTATACTCCCTCCGTCCCAGAGTAAGTGTCCATATTTTCTTTCTTAGTTTGTCTCAGAGAAAATGTCACTTTTTCTAAAATGGCAAAGAATTTTTACTATTCATTCCACTCATTTTCTCTCATACTTCACTTTATATTAACAAGTCACAACACTAATCAACTTACTATTTCCTACGCCACATTCTCTCTCCTATCTCATCTTTCATACTCACAATACTTGCATTAATTTCATCATTTCTTAATCTACGTGCAAATAAAAAGGCGGACACTTACTTTGAAACGAAAAAATACTAGTACTCAGTATTTTGTGAGCAAGATTTTATAATTTTTTTATCCATTAATATTACACTTTATTAATTAATCTAGTGTGCACGACAAGAATTTTATGGCAAAACTTACATCATGTAGTACTCCTCTCTGCATGAAATGGATCAAGTTGATTCCTAAGCGTGTGGAGACACACGGCGGCGGCGGCGGCTACGGCGGTGCCAATTCAACGGATGATTTCCACGTGAACCGGTCCACAGTCCATTTCCACTTTCCTTTTTTTTTTTTTTTTTTTGAAGGAATATTTATGCGTTGTTATTATTAATCTTTTTACTACTTTGTTCCAAGCTGTGAAACTGCTCATATGTCTTACAAAAAAAAATAGATAAGAATAATAAAATAACCAGGGTCGTTCCTAGCTTTTTGGGGGTCCCGGACAAAGTTCAATGAGAGACCTTTTTTTTTTGAAACAATGATTGGCCCGTTATAAATCATTTTTATCTTCTCAAAACTCTTATTTTTAGTAGCAATTTTTTGTTTTTTGTTAACTTGTACTTTTAGTTTGTATTGAAGTATAAAATAATTGTAAGATCAATTGATTTAACTTAGCGTAATAACAGATAAATTAAATGTTATAATCAAACCAACAATTTTTTTATATAAATAAAAAATATGATTAAAAAAATGTACATATAACATCCCAAAATTTGCAAAAAAACATATTATAGATATATATTATGAAAGAGTCATAAAAAATCTTGCAAATATAAGATTAAATTATGGTCACCAAAAATATAATAAGAATATGAGGACTAAAAAAAAAAATACTCCACTGAAGATTATATATATCCATGTCTTATAAATATGTTTTTATTTCAACTTATATTATTCACAAGAAAAAAAATATTTTCTTTGAGTTATTAAAATAAGTGAAATTCCTAAATTAAAACACAAAAATGCTTAAATAGTCATTTGCTACGAATGTAATTCTTACTCCCATCAAGAATAATGATGAAAGGAAAATATATCAACATTTTTTTTAATAGTCAAATAAGACATTTAATGATGTCATGGGAGTATAACAAAACTATTAAAAACGTGAAGCAACAAAGTATAATGGCTCAAATATAATATGAATGAGAAAATATGAAGGCCTTAAAAATTATATGCATAGTGGGGCTTGGTTGCTTATTTTCTCTCAAATAAAATAAGCCTCTTTTTTCGGTGTATATTTTTTCTTGGGGCTTCTTTTTCTTAAAAATGAACTAATAAAATGTGTCAGATGATTTTTTTTATTTTTTAAGAAAAAATTAGTGATAATTTTGTTTCTATTATTTCTTAAATAAAGATAATATGTGTGTATATACGTGTAAGTATATGTATGTATATATATATATATATATATATATATATATATATATATATATATATAAATTTTTGGCCCCTCTCCGGCCAAGGACCCTAAGCGGGCGCCCCACCTGCCCCCCCTTGGGCCGTGCCCTGAAAATAACTTTAGATAAAGATATTACACCATTGATGTTATACTCTATAACTCCATCTCAGAAATACAATTTCATTTTATTTTTAACTCTCAACGCGTACAAATAGATTTTAATCAAACATCTAACAGTTTAATTATTTTAGTGAAATTTTAAAAGTTATTTGGCAAATCATTAAGTGATGATTGTCAATAACAATTGTTTTCCATTGGAGTGATTTGCCAAGATCACTTTCATTGACAATCAAATGTCAAATAAGCCAGATAAGACTATGTTTTCTGAGGGAGAAGTAATAAGTGTCACAATATTCTTTTGTTTGCTTCAAAATAAGTTTTACAATTTTAAGTAAGAAATAATCTAAATGCAATTATTTCATGGTATATATAAGCAATGTAAGTATACCTATTTTTTAAAAAAAAATATATTGACAAGTCAATTGTGAAATTTATTGTGAGACATGTAAATTAGGTATAATACTACTCTCACTGTCCATAAATGATTGTCTATGTTGTTATAATTTTTTATCACAAAATAAATATCTTTTTTTTTTTTAAAAAAAACATTTTTCCTTTTTATACTTGCAAAACTAAATGCTTTGGGGGGGGGGATTACAAGAATATATACAAATCTTTGCCACCAAATTATATAAAAAAAAATCAAAATATCGGTTAAAATAAAATTTAAACATTAATTTAAGGACAAAAGTAGTAATAATTATTGAGTAAAGCAACTATAAAATAAGTACTATTTAGGGTACATATGGTAATGAGAGTTCAGTTCTTTTTTTTATAGTTTTATGTACTATACACTATGTACAACTAGTGATCCAATGATTGGTAGTCATTATGAACATTATAATAATATCATCCGACATATAAACCGTTTGATCAGTTATAATAGATGACATGATACACAAAGTTATACACGAGATTAAGGCTAGAGCCTTAGTGCTATTTATAGAAATAAAAACTCTAAATAGTTTATTTTTACTTGTTTGTAATTTAATGAAATTGCATTAAGTTGTTATTCATTTTTAGAAATGTGACTTTTTTAAAGCCGAACTAAACTTGAAAATCCAACTTTTTCACTATGGAATAATATAATTTGAAAATATACACAAAAAAGTGGTCGGAATGATGACATGGAAAATTAAATAGGTAGGTCAAGAAGGACAACGTACACAAAAAAAAAAACAGAGACAGAGACCGAAATGTAAGAACGTCTAAACATCAGTAACGAAATATGTACTTAACTTAGTATAGGTGATATTTTAATGGGTAGTAGTTGAGCCACTGGATCAAACTTCAGGGGCAAGCTCGTTTTAGATCAATGCACAACACTCAATTTCGGCCCTCCGTTTTGGGCGAATATTCATATTAAGGGTGTTACTTTAAGGGCAAATTGCAATTTAGTTACCTGAGTTTTACACAATGTTTCAATTGGTTCCTGAATCCGTTTTTCAGCAAATTGGTTACTCCAGTTTGTCATTTAGTTGCAATGTGGTATAAAAATGGATGGATCGTTTAAAAACTAACAAAAGTGGATGAAAAACCTAACGAGCTTCTTTCAAAATTGCAATGGTTAACCCTACAATTTAAATTTTCCCACTTCACCCCCTAACTCCTAACGAATGTTTAAAAACTAACATAATTTGCATGCATATGTCCAAAGATTAGCGTTTCAGTCATTTTCATTTTATTTATTACATCAAAATTATAAAAATTATGATATCTATCATAAAAATAATAATTTTATTTAACTTATGACAAATACATATCATTCATAAAAATACTAATTTTATTTAACTAAAATTATAAAATATGATATCCAGAGCGGAACAGTGTTTTGGCCCGTCAAAAAACAAAGGAAACCACCAAAAATGGCGATCTCTCCACCCACGTTCCTTCTCCCCCTTCTCGCGACCACTGTTTTCTCTCTGCTCCATCCAAGTGGATTTGGTAGTGCTTGCCTTCATGATCTCTTTGTCATTTCTAATCAAAAAATTGATGGCTGGAGAAACGTTTTTGCACAAGAAATTGTGGCTTGTCGGCGCAATTTTTGTCAATTTACTGTTTCCGGACAATGCATAATATACTTAAGAAAATGCCCAATGTTTTTTAAGTGAGAGCGAGAAGTTTTTTTTTTTTTTTTTTATTATTATTATTTTGCTCAAGTTTTTCTAAAACAAACAATTAGAATTTGTAGGTTTATTAATTAATGTCTTTAGATGTTACAAGTTTTTTATTATGGGGTAAAAATGTGAATAAGTTGAGTTGGAGGGTGCACTTTGCAATTATAAAAGAAACTTGTTAGATTTTCCATCCATTTCATTAAAAAACTAACAATCCATACATTTTTATACCACATTGCAACTAAATGACAAACTCGAGTAACCAATTTGCTGAAAAACGGATTCAGGAACCAATTGAAACATCGTGTAAAACTCAGGTAACTAAATTGCAATTTGCCCTTACTTTAAAGACTTTTGGATATTTTGCTCGACTTGCACATGTTCAATTCATCGACCGGCCCAACTTCAGTACGATTTGACTGCACTGACCTTAAATCTAGCTCGTTTCTTGTCCTCTCTCTCTTACCAGTAGGTGTCATATGATTTGTAGAAGATTAATTCCTGCCTTTCATTTCTCATTTCTCACCCTCCCCTCTCACCAATAGGAGTAATATGATTTGTAAAAGATTAATTCCGGCCCTTCATTTTTTTATACTGCCGTGTAGTAGTAAGACCGTAGGAGCCATATGGATTGATATTGACACTTCATTTCTTTGTTTGTATCCCATTTTTCCAAGTACATTTATAAAGGCAACCATGAAAAAGAACACAGAGAATCGAAACTTTGATTATCAATTTATCATCAGACATATGAAAAGAGTCATATCCCAAACAGAATACAAATACAGCACTCAGTCCAACTGCAAATGAAAAACATTTTAATCTCTAACTACTCCCTCCATTTTAAAATGAAGGTCGTTTTGAACATTTGCACAATTCTTAAGAAATACTCCCTCCGTCCTTCCGAAAATGATCTTCGCATTTGACTATTCAAACTTTTTAAGGATATTGAACACTTGCTTCACTAGACGACATGTTGTGTTTATGCACATTTAAGCCCAAATTGTGAAAAATAAGAATATCATTTCGGGACAGAGGGTAATTAATGCATGTGAAAAAGTCTCATATACTCCTAAAATTATCCAATTACCTAGGCAATCAAATGCTTGTGCAAGAGATACTCTACTATCATTAATAAAGGGTATACAACAACATAAAAGCATTGGAAATAGTAAAACACCAAGTATTTTGAGACAAAAATTAACTCTCAAAACGACATGTATTTTGAAATTTGAAACGGAGCGAGTATCATAATAAGATGATACAAATTCAAAGGTTAAAAAGAATCTAACCACTCCTAATTTTACATAATACAAGAAGCTTCTTCTCCTACCTAATCCCATATTCTAATACCTTCATTCCAAAGATCCTCACCATAGCTAATAGTACTAACCATCCTAGACCTCTCTATCCCTGCTTCTTTCTTTGTACACAAAAAAAATAAAAATATAGTCACCACCAACCAAACCCTTAGCTCCATCATAATAAAGAGGCCAAGAAGTCAAATATAATGGAAAAAAGAAAATCAGCAATAATAAGAAACCTCAAAAAGACAAAAGTTGTCTAATCTTGGAACATTTGTAACCGTTAGATTCTACATGGGTTCGAATAAGTAACTACTCAGAGAAACAAGTTCCGCTGCTGGTGGTGACAGTGGTAGTTCCATCTCCGTTATGATTGTCTCCTCCGGGGTGCTAACTTTCTTTCTCATCTCTATAACCTTCCTGTGCGAGTTTGAGTGGAGGGACGGAACAAATGTAGGACTTGCTGCCGGACGATATTCAGGGAAGAGGCGGCCAGATCGATATCTAACTCCACACGCATTGCAAAGTGTTTTTGGGGCCCATCGGTCCTTCCCTCCATTGTGGGGTTTTCGTGATTTCACAATGGGTGCATTTCTTGGTCATGCTTGTTGACTTCTGTTGACTAGAATTTTCATCTAGATTCATGGGAGCTCGTTTTTTGGGTAGTGACTTTTTCTTCGTCTTGTCTTTTTTCTTTTTGGGGTGTGAATCTTTGGGGAAGATGTGAGGGGAGTCATTACAAACCATGGGTTGTAAGTTGGTCGGCGAACTCGCTTGCTTCGACTTCTTACGGGAATGGCAAATTCATCTTTAAGGGGAATGCTCTTTCCGGCTGAGTTTGAGCTGCTACTTTCCAGTACTGATATTGGGCTGGTGGCTTGGAATATTCCAGACTCATTGCAGTTGGAAGAATTAAGGAAAATGCTTGCAGCTGAGTCTTCAAAAAAAGCTGGTTGCTGTTTTGTTTGGGAAGAACTGGCCTTCTGAAGATCATCATAAAACAGTCAAACAATTAGAAGGGGGAGAGAGAGAGAGAGAGAGAGAGAGCTTCAACACTACAGCAAATTACCAAATGAATGCTGATTAATGATATGGAGAGACAAAAAACGACTTAAATCGGGGAAATAATCAATCAAATACAGTAGTATGCTCCGCATCCCCAGCTTTTCTCTAAAAAGTTGCACAATCTAACATGGCTATTAATGTGGGATTCCAATGAGCACTCACCAATTGAGCAAAAGCATAATCATCCGGGTACCATCAAAAAGGGAGGGGGGGGGGGGAATCCTCAAATATGGTAACACAATGATAACGATGCATGATAAAACATCTTTCAGAATGCAGGGCCGTTCTTTAAATAGCAATCACAATAAAATAGATAGAAATATTTCTTTTTAATCTTCTGATCTCGTATAGTTCCATTAGAAAAACATATTTTCAATCTTATGCTGAAAGGCATTATCTAAGGAAAGGACTGTGATGCCACCCTGAAGTTACCATATTCTCTTTGCCCCTAGTGAAGATGCGGTGTATCGTCATGTCTGTGTTGACACTTCCTCTCGCATTAATGATATAAAAACCGAGGTTAGTGCATCAAAAAGGTACACTGTATCCCTAAGATGTGTCCTGCATTAAGCATGTGAAGTGCAGGTTATATGAAGTTGGTGATATTAAGCTCTAATAATAAATATGTCTAAAGATCCATTTTCATCAGTAGAAAACTACGCACACTTCAAGTTTTTGGTCTGTGCATATGCGTGTTTCTACTGTCATAAAGTTTTGGGAAAATGACACAGCGGAATTAACTTGTAGCACTAGCTTGTTCAATATTATCACTATGCCAATTGAAGGCAGTGACCAAATATAATAATAAAACCAAGACAAGAACAAGAGAGGAGATTAAATAATTTACTACCTCCGTCCCAAAATGAATGTCCAAAACATTTTTGAACTTGTTCTTGATCAAGAGCAACAACAAAGCCTTAGTGCCAAAATGATTTGGGATGAGGGTTGCGGTAGGCGTGTGACACACATAGTAAAACATTGTCACATTATCATGTTCTTGACTAAGAGCAAACTCAAACATATATTTTGGGACGGAGGGAGTATGTGGTTTCACTTGTTCTTGAACCTAACCAGATATCCCCTAACTGCCTAGATAAGTCCTTATACCAGACCTCAATATCCCATTGATACAACCCTTTTCTCATCTTTGTGTTGCTCTCACCCCATTAGTAGGCTCAGCCCCTCGTTCCCACTGAATAATAATTATTAGCATACTGCTCATTCTCAATGATCCCATTTATAAAAAGAGCCAAATAACTTTATCTATTTATTTAATTCATTTGCTTCAAAAATGTGGCATGCTTAATCCCCACACATATAAAGAAAAATGAATTGACGTCATTATTTTAGAACAGCCAAAGAGAAAATACTAGACACTTCTTCTCAAATGGAAGCACAAAATTCATAGAATTGAAATGACGATTGTACACATGGAGAAGATGAATAATTGATGTCCCCTATCACCCATAATTCACTTGTTGATTATAAAACCTACTTAATAGTGGTAGGTGCATGTGGGCCGCTATTGCAAGGATATTTCAAACAACCCTATCTAGTGAAATTGTACTATGTATGAGACATAGAAGTCGCTCCCTTACACTATTAGCACAACCTTGTCGGCTACTTATCTTTATTTTGTTAATCCCTTTGGTAAAGGATAAATAAATGTCATTCAAAATACGAAAACTTCAAAATTGTCATTGCCCCACATTCAAGTTGCATCTTTAACTGCCAATGAGCCTTGGCTCAGCACAGGACCAGGAAGGTCAAGGGTTCAATTCAATTCCCCTTCCCGATGTAAAATAATAATAATAATAAAAAAGAGTAAGTTTTGTGGGAAACTAGTTTCTCCATAAGTTATAAAAAATCCATTTTTTTTATATGGTTTCACCCTTAAAAGTTAAAATAGGGTGTTTAGGCCTTAAATCAGTGAGTTTATAAAATAGCAAGTTAAGGCCTTAAAACAGTGAGCTTAGGCTTTAGAGCACCAAGAAAATAAAATAGCAAGTTTAGGCTTTAAAACGGTGAGTTTAAGCCTTAAAACACCAAGTCCGTGTATTTAAAACAGAACTTTTTATAATTTGAGGAACTAGTTTCCCCCAAAATTTTCTGAAAAAAAAAAAAAAAAAACAAAAAACTAATTCATACTGAAGTAAATAAAACATTATAAACGTCCATTGCAACATCATTATACCATTCTCTCTCCAAAACTAAAATAAAATAATAGTGAAAAAAAAACTTTAGAAACTTAGTAACTTACCTGAACAGTAAGAGGAGTGCCACCATCGTCCGTGCCAACATAGGGAACTAGAGGCAGTTCCCGGAAATTTTCTTCAGAAGGGATAGGGCCAAAGAATTGATCCCAACCTTCTTCTGAAAAGCAAGCACTTTCCAAACCCTCTTCTTCCATGGAAAAATTGAACCCTTCGAGCAAGTAGTCAACAGATTCCCTCCCATCAAAATCCCCATTGTCAAACTCACCCCAAACGCCAGAATCCACCATAGTGATATCCTAATAGATGATAAACGAAAACAAATGATAAAAGTCAAAGTTAATTCACAAAGCCCCATATATTTATATGTTTGGAATGTTGCTTCAATACGTAGGCTAAAGGTAATTGAGAGTCTCTAATAAGGAAACACTTATTGGGGAATGTTTTTGTAATTAGGTTGGATTCATCTTTTGCTCAAACTTATCCTAAGTGGTTGATGCATCATAATCTTTAAATTATTTTTCATTTATAATTTTTGTATTGTTTTATGAATAACAGATACTTTAATCTCTGCAACCGAATTAATTCAAAATCTTTTTAACACGTAAAATCTACTTATCTTTTTAACCGCTCATAATATCTTGGGATTAAATTAAATAAAATCAATGAATATCATACAACGTTATAAGGACAAAAAAATCAAAATTCCTTATATAAAATGTACGGAAAAGATGCATTCGACCACGTGTGTTTTTTTATGTCTTCTTTGTTCAAAGAAGGACGGCGTCGTTTCATATGTATAGCTCTCCTCAGTCCACAGTCCAGTTCTTTCTACAAAAACGTTGCCCTAAAAGATAAAAGAGCCGCCTTTGTTTGGCGGCAGAAAAAAAATTGAAAGAAGGAAAATGAAAAGGAAATCCAATCCAAAATTATCCCTTTCAATTATTTAAGCCCAAACAGAAAACCCAGAAATTAGAAACTATTTTCCGTCCATTTTCTCAGCAATCAAACAATGGAAACAGCATTGCATGAACCCAAAAGTACACCTCAGAATCAACGCAAAACGAAAAAAGTCGCTCCAAAATTCTGAGCAAGAAAACATAAATATGGCAAAGAAATGAGAAGAGAAAAAACGAAGCAGCAAAACCCAGAAATTATCTTTAGCACAGCGTACAAGGAGGGTGAAATGGAGGAGGAGACTCACCTTTGAAGCCATGAAAGACACTTTTCAGAGCACCATTTGAAATGAGAAGTGGTTTTGGGGAGGGGAAAGAGAAAGGGTTGCAGTTGGAGGAGGAACAAGTGTGGAAAAAGAAAAGGGAAGAGATAGGGTGTGGAAGTGTGAAGATATAGTAGAGAAATGGACAGATAGAGATACTAGCTGCTATTTATTTATTCAATTTGTTTTTTGTTTTCTTGATTTGGGATTTTGAAATTAAAGTTTTATTACTATTAAGGTGTCTGGGATGGGATTTGTAGGAAGATTTAGGGCAAATTGGGTGCATAGAGAAATGGTGAGTGCAGTTATTATAGAGCTGAGGGGCCCTTGGTGGCCCGGCCAGTATTCATTACTTGGGGCACCGTTTGATTCCAAGAGAGATGCGCTGCAGCTGCTGTTGTGTTACATTGAGTGATTTCGATGACTCCACATGGTTTGGTTAGAAGAGAGATTCGCGGTAGGTGTTGTGTTAGTGTGTTACCGTGGGTGATTTCGGTGTACGTGTACTTTTTTTTCTTTTAATTATTTTTGATTATGTAATTAGTTAGACAATATATGAGGTATATCGAGTATTTAATTGATTTCACTGCATTGTAAAATTTGTAATAGCATACAAGTGAAATGATCACTATGAGATATTAAATGTGACGGACCTTGTGGCTTGTACTCTTCAAAGAGACAAGAATTGTGGTGCTCTAATAATAATGGGGAAAATTTTGCCATTTGACACACTTGGGCTGGTTTAGACAAGTCGTAAAGCATATCCTCAAGTTTGTAATTGTATCAATACAAATATGCAATTCCTTCTAATAGGGTTTAATGTTATTTTGGTTGTTAATCTTTTTACTAAATTCATCTTGTTCGTTTAAAATTCAGACATATATCAATCACGAAGGAATCATTAGTAAGTTTCTTTGAGTGTACTCTCCTGTTAATGGGCTATCTCATGTAATTATGCTTTGTTATGGCCTTGTTGGGTTTTATTATTTATTACTCCCTCTGTCCCTAAATAAGTATCCATCTTCAAGAAATCTTTGTCCCTAAATGGGTGTCTTTTTTTAGCATAACTTTCTCCCTAAACGTTCTTTTTCGAGAAAAAAAAATCACCGGTTTCTTTATACGTGCAAAACTAAAGGTTTAGAAATGAGATTACAAGATTATATACAAATCGTTGTTACCAAATTGTTCAAAAAGTTGAGATTTTCAGTGTCACTTAAAATAAAATTTGGACACTCATTTAAAGACAAAGGGAGTACAAAGTAACATTTGAATCAAACAAGAAATATCAGATACCGTTTGAACTAAACTCGTTGACAATAGTTATTATTTTCAAATGAGTTAAATAAGTCAAATCAAGGTAATACTAAAGTCACAAAAAAATGCTACAAAATTTGTTTCACAAAGATGATGTGTCATGATGCTTCTAATTAAAGTGTGACATGTCCACAAGCAATTAATAAAAGGGTTGATTACAAATTAGGGCCTGAAATCAAGGGGGTCTTCTAAAAGGGCCCCCATTTTTTTTTTTGCCAAATCAAGGCTCAATATCTAAAATTTTTGTCATTTAAGGGTTTTTTTGACAGAAATCGTTAGAAATCTGGTTACATGTGCTGAGCTCGTGATCAACGAAATAGTTAGTTTGAAATTTATTTAACTTATAAGGGGTTTACTGCATATTATTAAATTTAATGGGCTTAAATATTAAACTTCTTTTCCAAATAATTAACCTTTTTAAAAATATAAAGAAAATTTATTAGTAGTAAAAAACATAATATTTGTATGCATATTTTCAATATATTAAAATTTTAAAAATAAAGGCATTATATATAAAATCTATTTCTTATTTTTTTATTATATTTTGTTCAAAAATTTATATTATTATAAAAACAATATCCTAACAATATATAAATATATACAAAGTAAATATGCTAATAAACATATTTAGTTAATGGAAAAGAAAAAGAAAAGAAAAAATCCCACCTATCCTGAACCCTAGCACTCTTTGTCTCTCTGTTTTCTTCATCTTCTTTTCCTTTCTCAGCCACCACCCGAACTTCTCCTTTCCGGCCGCCGCCACCTCTTCTCTCTTCTTCCACAACTCCTTCCTGAAACCGTCTCTCTCCCTCCTCACTCATCCAACGCCGCCCCTTAAATCTATACTCGGGCATCATTCCCAACCTCTTCCATTCGTCGTCCCCCCCCCCCCAATCTCCTCTTCTCTCCTCTCAATCTCTCTCACTCTATCTCAAGAGTTCAATCTAGATCTAGATCAAGATTTGAAATCTTCTCTCAAGAGTGTGTGCATTTTGTGTGTGGGTTTGATCTTTGTTGTGTGTGCGTCACTGTGTGGGTGTGCGTACGTGTTTGATGTGAGATAGTGGCAGTGGTGGTAAGATGGTAGTGATGGGTAAATGGTGGTGATAGCTAGATGGTGGTGGCGGCGGCACGGTAGTGGTAGCTTTGGGTGGAGATAGTGGTGGTGGGTGGTAGTGCAAGAGGTTGAGGATGAAGGATATTTACATTTTCACCCCCAATCTATATTATTCACTTGAAAATGAAATACTTTCACTTAACCCCTTAAAAGTTTAATAAATTTCAAATTAACGAGTTTGTTGATCACATGCTCGGCACATGGGCACTTAACCAGGTTTTTAACGATTTTTGTCAAAAAGCCCTTAAATGGCGAAATTTTTAGATATCGAGCCCTGATTTGGCAAAGAAAAAAAAATTGAGGCCCCTTTTAAAAGACCCCCTTGATTTCAGGCCCGAAATTACAATTAACCCTTAATAAAATAAGGACACTTCATTTTGTATCAATCTTTTAGTAAACTTCTTTTATTCCCCTATTATTGCCGGTCAAATAAATGTAAAACTTGTCATTGATTCAAGATCAATAATACTAGGAACAAATTTTAAACATAGGGACTACTCCCTCCGTCCCACTCGAATTAGGACAGCTTTCTATTTTGGGTGTCTCATTCGAATTAGGACAACCCAAAAATAGAAATGTGTTTATCTAATGGGACCCATATTCACACTCACAACAACTTTCCACTCATTACTCTCTACCCCACTTTCTCTCTCATACTTCACTTTTCATAGTCACAACACCTACTCCACTAACACTTTCCCCTAATCCCCGTGCCCAACCTAAAAATCCTAATTCGGGTGGGACGGAGGGAATATTATTTTGTGCACAAAATTTAATGCACATTTATGATGAGCCCATTCTTCTTCTCTTATTGACTGCAAATATTTGTGTGCGCCAAATCTTTTGTACATGAATTGAAAATATCTTAGATCAAATTCAAAACTGTATTATTAGCACCACTGAATTCTTTCATTTTGTCATGTGGGTGGAATACATTCTAAAGGGAAAAAAAGACAAGCAATTTTTATCATTTTATGTACGGAGTACACAAGTTAAGAGACATATGACATGCAATTTTGTTTTATTTTTCCAAAATGAAAACTGAATTTGGAATGAGCCAATTTTGAGTAGAAATCACATAAAAAAAAAAAAACAAGATTACATTATCTCTAAATAATGGATCCTGTCACTGTCAGTCAGCATGAATATACAAGTTCATCTCATCCATCCGATCGCAAACCAAAAAATTATATGTCAAATATCAATATAAGAAAATGAAAGCCAAGCCTGAGGAATTCCTAGTCCTCTAACCTCAGTTTCTAATTCCCTATCTCCACAAAATTTCCGTTTTTTTTTTTTTTTTTTATCCTTCTCCGTACCACTGTATAATCTCTATTGAATCACATTCATATCTTAAGCTTTGATGTTCTTCGTCTCGCATTTATAAAAAGTAAAAGGAAGACAAGTAAGAGAGCAGACAAGGAAAAGGAAACGGCTTTCAAAGAAATGGTGCTGCTGTATGCATTGATGAATTGGCTCTCCTGCATCATCGCCTGCAATTGCATCACGTTTCAACAAGTCACTAATCACATCATACATTGTGCAATGTAACATACAAGTAGACGGACCAAACTACTTGAGGTTTACGCACTAAATATCGATAAATAGGAAGATTATGTTAAAGAAAGATGGTCACTTACGGAGTCAGCCAATTTCTGCCTCATAATTCTATGTTGCGTTGCAAAATGTTCCTGAGCATACTTATAAAGCTCCACGTCTAGACTATTCAGTGATGTAATCTCCTTGAGAACTGCTTCAGAAACATGACGACGTGCCTGAAAATTTTCGTAGGTTAACAAACTAGTGGGCTGAGATCAGAACCATAAGAATTTAGCTTCATATAACAAAGATAAGCTGCGTGTACAAGCTCTTGAACAAGTCGAATCATATACTCCCTCCGTCCCTAAAACTTAGTCCCACTTTCCATTTTTGTTTGTCCCAAAAAGAATAGTCCCATTTCTAAGATTGGGGTGTTAAATTCATTGAACTTCCAATACTATCCATGCCAAACAAGTAAGAAAGTAGCCGCCAAACGATTGTATTAATCACTTCTTGGCTTACGTGTACCAAACAGATGCAAGTTACAAACCAATGGTTCAAACTAAGGATAATTATGGGAAAGAAAATATATACATTGCCAAGAAAACGGAGTGACATCTGATCAGGAATTCAGGATATCAAAATTTGATAAACAGGAAACTAGTTATCAGCATGATTCTGGTAAGTTTAAAGTGACCATCACAACTGCAAATGTTATTCCCTGTTCTATGCCCAGTCAGTTTTTTTTTTGACAACATTGGGTATTATCACGATCACATGATTTTCTGTTTCTGAAGTTTTGTCAATATGTGCTGTTCTTCTCTTTAATGTTTTCAAATATATATGGTAATCTTTGCTTTACAGGTAAGTATATAACAAAAACCCTAGATCCTTTTGGATTTCACATGATCAATGACTTCTGCAAGGAATACGGTAGATGCGAAAGTGGCAAGTCCATTGTTTTTCAGAAAAAAATTTGATCTTCGGAAGTTTAAAAAAGGGAAAACTACCAAAATCCCTACTGTCAAATTTTCAAATCCTAAAAGTACCAAGAAATCTTCTTAGATCCAAAAACTCCTAAAATTTAAATAATTATACTACTAAGTCCCAACCATAAACATTCATCTACTTCCGGTAATAATGCTAACTTTATAGACTAAATTACCCTTAACTAAATATGGTAGTTAAGTTTATTAACTACTCCTGAATTAAACCTTTCCATAATTAATGTAACTTAATTGAACATCACGAAAACGTGAAGTCCTGGAGCAGCTGCAGGAGAATCAACCATGGAGGAAGAGCAGTTTCTTTGCCGAAAATAATACGGAGTACACTATGTAATAAGCTACTCCCTTCGTCCCAAAATGATCTTCACGTTTGACTATTTAAACTTTTTAAGGATATGAACACTTGCTTCACTAGCCATGTTGTGTTTATACACATTTAAGCCTAAATTGTATAAATATGAAGAACTTTTTGGGACAATGAGAAATGGCAAATGAGAAGATCATTTTGGGACGGAGGGAGTACTTTCTTTGACATTGGTCTTTCTTGGGTTAGCACTAAATAACAGCTTCAAAGTGATTCACCTAGTCACGTTTCTAAGTTTTAAGCACTAACATGAAAAAAAGTGTATGTTATAAGAGTTGAATGTCTGATCTCTTTAACTATCAAAACCAATTGGATTGAATTGAAGAATAAAAGCAAGGAAGTCAACTTTGGTAAAGTTCATTAAGCAATGACAAACCGTGACGATTTCTCCATTAATGGAAGAAGCAAAACAGATTTCACTAACTACCTGGTCCTTTCTCTTCCATTGTCCATCACGCTAAATCTAAGTTAAGAAAGGAGCAGACAAGTCAATGCGACGACCAATCCATAGAATCGTTTTTGTCATCGCTTTGCTCCTTGTGTGGTTCAAAGCTCATTATACAGAGAGCATCTAAGTTCTTCCAATGATACGCCTTTACCAAGATGGTATGAAAGTGTTTATTTTGAGGGTGGTCTTTGTAAAAAAATGTTCTTGGTTTCCATAAAAAAACATTAGATCTTTAAAGAGTTCGCAAATATTTGGCAGAATTGATAATAATAATTTAAAAAGAGGAATGTTTATGGAGCAAAATTCACTTGATTCTATGGCATCGCTATCTTTGCGTTTTGATGAATCTGACGGAACAATATCATTCCATCCCACCCTCTTTCATTTTTTAGGTACCTTTGATTCTCCAGCTCTGCTTCTTAAAATTGGGGTTTTAGCTTTTCACGATTGATTTTTCAAAATTCAATCGGTTAAATTGTGACTAACAGTTATGAAAGGGTAATTACGCCAATTTATTAGCATTACTAACGGAGTTAGGTGAATGTTGATGGTTGGAATTTGCAGTATGGATATTTAAGTTTTTGGACTTATAGGATTTAAGAAGATTTCTTGGGAGTTTCTGAATTCGAAAATTTGACGCCAAGGCTATCTAGTATAGGTTTCCCTTTGAAAAATACATGCCAGAAGTTGAGATTGCATAAACCAACAGAGGAATTGATTTATGCAATCTTATGTTCCTGCATGAATTTAATGTTAAGAAATCCACCAAGAATTCATTTTCTGTGGTCCACAACATTTGAAAAGAAAATGAAACCATTACTCCACGAACTGATCAACACAAAAAGTATGGAAGTGAGAAAGAGAGAGGGTGATGGAATGATGAAAGACAACGGAAGAAGATGGGAGGGTAGTGATGGAAATAAATTTGTTTTGTTTATATCTTTGAATAGTCAAAGGGGACGAACATATGGGACGGAGGGAGTATGACGGAAGAAGATGCAAAAGTATTCTTTGACATCTAAAAAAATTCAGGGTAAGTAGATAAAAGATTATACCTCCTTCGTGAAGTTTGCTGGGGCTATTTTCTTCAAAGAAGCAGTTCGCCGCTGTGATTGAGACTTTCTTAAGCCAGTAACACAGAACTCATAAGCTCCCATAAGTTTTTCCACAGTCATCTAACCAAATTGCCAGATGTCTATTAGTAATTTTTTTTTTCTTTATTTAAAAAAAGGAACAGATCAAAATTCACACCCAAGAAAATTTGATAAGTCAACAAGCATATGGTCCATACATTCTCATTTGTGACTTCAGCTTTTTCAGTTGCTAAAATTTGCCTCGACTCGCTGCTTGTAATGTTACTCTGTCGTGAAGTCAAAAAGCATCAAGAGTATAATTTTGATGTATATGTATACTCAAGATTTACGATTCATTTAATAAGTTAAAGGGGAGCTGGTTATTACCTGGGGCGGAGAAGTCTCTGGAATGGAATCTGAGACGCTCTGTTCTGAGAAACAGAGAGACCATAATTTAGAAAAGCTACAATCCTACGATGATACTTTGAATGGAGAATGAAGAAGGTGTATTCAAGTACTAAAAACTTCAATTCATTTAATTCTGGATTTTCTTTTGAAATCAGTCATTTTGTTTTCTTTTCAATCTTAGAATTCTTTGCAAATATTTGTTCAAAGCCATTCTCTTATCGTTCTAGCATCAAAGTCTTTACACTTCCCCAAAATCAGGCCATGAAAGATATGAGTTCATGTAACAAAAGCAACAATAGTTTGTAGCCTAATTCAAAGACAACAGTCTAATCAAATTATGTAAATAATCAAATACCCATCCGTCCCATAACAACTTGCACCAAATACCTTTTTGGGTGTCCCATTGGTAAGTCCCACATTCCAAAAATGTCCAACTTTTATTCTTTTTTATTCACCCTACCCCACTTGTCATACTCACACACATATATTGTGGGTCCCATACTCCCATTCTCAAATCGTCATACTCACAACCATTTTTCGCACTCACAATACTTTTGTATATATATACTCTCTCCTTAATTCCCGTGTCGAAGAAAAATGGTGGAAGTTGTTATGAAACGGAGGGAGTACTCCGTAATACTTCTATATTACTCAACCAAAATATAATTGATGAACTTCATGGAAAAGAAAACGAAAAACCCATTTAAGCAGACTTCTATGACTTCTTCATTCTCAACTGTCACAATTATTACCTGGATAGTGGTGGAAAGGAACCATAGTTGTCAGATAAATTTGTTTTGCTTAGGTTATTGGGAGGTACCAGAATTTATACTTGCAAGCGCAAGCTCACTAACAGTAAGGAAACACAGAAACATACAAACCTGATTTGTTATTATCCGCAGTATTATTTGATGTTGATGCCAACTGGGAAATCACTTGTGCACCAACCACATTTGCGAACATTGTGGCGGACTCTTTGTGTTCCTCAGTGAGTCCAACATACAGCATCTCATCCAACCTTTTCTGCAAAAAATCCACTATCACTATATAGGGGAAAAGACAATGAATCATGGCATTACATCAGTTATTCATGATAAGAACAAGAACAAGAACAATATAAAAATATTTTGCCACTACCTTGGCAACATCAAGCACATATTTTCCAAGGGTTTGATACTTCACTACACAATTCCGTACTTCATGAGCCTCCCCTAAATAAGAGTTGTTCGTCAAACCTGTAATCTGTGCAAATAGCTCTTAGCCACTAATAAAAGAACATAGAGATGCTAACTAAAATAAAATCTCACGAGATAGTGATCCTTAAGTACATTGTGTCACATCCACTTCTGGATCATGAATTTAGCAAAACAAATATCTGTGGCCTGAACAACGGGATGCCAGTTGAAAGTTTAGGCGGGTAGAGTTAAAGTAGAAAGTATTCACACGTGAACGATTACGAAATATCACCTAACCTGCATTTTAGTACAAAATGACGCCCTCACTAGCAGCCACAACCTTATGGTCGTCACAAGCCTATACGGTCCGCAGGCAATGGCTCCGCCACAGAACTTAATTTAACTATAATGCAAGCATGCCATATGAAAAGAACAACAAGCATTATTTTACTCATAACAAAATCTAGCAATATTTTCTATGAGCAAATGTTGCATTCATCGTTTTCTAATCTTTATTTAATCATGGCTGGTAGTATTTTTCTACTATTATCTGGTCTGAATTTTGGGTCTTTTGTGTCTTTCATTTCTTATTCACATGTATATAGTCCCAGGCCAAGAGTTAGTCAAATAGGCCTTATGAATTGGTCAAGCTCAAAGCATGGTTCTAAGTGATAAGAACCTAGAATTTTCTGGTAAGTCCTATATAAATCCATGTAGTGAATCATTTCAAAGCAGAGTGAAAATGAATGAATGAATGAACAACTGAATATATCTCTTTGGTGTCTGATGCATCATGTCGAGGGCGTGAGGCTCAAGAACTATAGATGTGATGCCTAAGGGACCATAGAAGTGACTCCTAGGATTTCTTTCACAATTCTCTTCAGAGTTAACATTTTCATTTCAGCTTTCTTTCTTCTTAACATTTCGTTCTAAATATTCCTAACTTTTTCTATCCAAATTACTTAACTACCTATTCTTCTGCTGAACTGTTCTTTAAACTGTTCAATTTGGCGCTGTAACAACGATCCTGCATCTGCAAATTAACGTTTCACTCTCTATGTCCCCAAATGGATGTCCATTTCTAGTTTTTTATGAAAATTAAGGAAGTTGACCTTTTTTATGACAACGGGAGGGGGGGATATAACCCTTGACCTAAGGAGGAAGTTGACTTTTGAGAACTTTTAGTAGCACATACACATATAACCACAATGATCACATTAAATCACTGCATGTGCACAATCAGGAAATTTTACAAGGTGAATCGAACAACGTCACTGGAACGCGTTCTGGACAAACTTAAAAGACGGAAAGTCATTTTAGGACAGACAAAGCAAGCCTTGTTTGATTTTTTTAATGATATCCGAACACTAGGCCATATTAGCTTATGTAAATACAAATTATTTGGACATCTATTCGATCATATTATCAACTGGATGGAGCGGTTGCACTTTGAGGCCTTTGAAGTCTTTGGCTGTCGTGTCTTCAAATTAACCAATTCTTTATGATGGAAGGGACACACACAATGATGACAACTTCTTTATCTTTTCAGCATTCACATTTTCTTCAAACACACAATAAAGGTGTTGTGTGACTAGTTTCACAACTGTTATCCACATTTCACGTGTCTACAGTTAATTGACCCAAATACATATACAAGTAATCAACAATAAAATATGAAATGCGAGATATATCCATCAAGTAATATAATAGAAGAACAAGCAAAAACTTATCATGCTCTTCGACAATGATACCTGGAATGTGGCTCCATTGTGAATGATGTCCAGGGCTATAGGATCATTAATATAGTCATGCAAAGGCATGACAATATCTTCCATATTATATGAGTCATTGCTCTTGGCATCAGTTGAACCCCTTTTTCTCCTAGCATCTCGCTGTAAATTACAATAAAATCCAGACTCATCAGGTACACAATATGTCATTATGTAGACGCATAAAAATGCATACATATTGCAATGTTCCATGCATATAGTGCCACTTTTTTTGTTGCTAAATTGAGTCAATTTGAGCAATAATTTAGGTTAGCTTTAACCATCCTAATGAAAATCTAAAACTTGCTATTGATAGTATTTACAATGGTGTATCAATAACAAGTTTAGATTTTTATTTACATACTTAAAAATAACTTAAATTATTGCTCAAAATTGATTCAAGTTAACAACTAAAAAAGTGGGACTAACTTTACGGGACAGAGGGAGTATAACATACCCGAGCAAATAGGTCCTCTCTCATCCAAGGAACTAAATACTTCCATGGCCATATATCCAACGTGCTTACAGCACTAGTCTTTCCCCGTATGCGTTTAGACATTTTAGTTGCTGACGTCAAGTTAGGATGCACCAAAAACCTAGCTGCTACCTCAATCGAAAATTCATAAGTGCTAAAAATACGGTCAATCGGGTTTCTAAGTATGGTCACCACTGAAGTTCTCTCTTGTGGAAGTTTGGATATCATGCTGTAGTCATCATGAGTGACCAATAGCTTGCAGTTTGATTTGCTGCAGAGAAAGAACATAACCTATTAGTTGTAGAAGCTTACATGTCCACACTAATAAGAACAAAAGACTGGTTGCGGATCACGATGCGTGAAGTGAAAAGCTGCAGTTGCTTGAGTAAGAGAAAAATACTCGAAATTATTGTGGAAATCGTGCTATATCCGTGCAGCTCTTGCCCATACAATTCTGATAATGGTGAGACACAACAACCACGCATACGAATAATGTGAAAGTAAACAACAAGAAAAGAACACAATATTTGTTAACCCAGTTCGTCACAACAATGACTACCTCTGGGGGCACTGCCAAGCCAGAATATTTCACTAATATCACCAATTTGTGTCTGTTTACAATAAAGCATACGCTTTATATCGCAAGGAGATAACTTCTCCATGTAAACACTACAATCACACATAAAACCCTAGACATGCTACTACCCATCCATGGAATGCCCCTAAGGGCACCCCCTAAGGGCTGGCACTCACTTGGCTCTCTTTGTGACTCACAGATTCTCTTTGGCTATTTTTCTTGGCACCACGTGTGTGTAATGTTTATGGTCATCACTTGGTTTATATAGACAACACGTCCAAAACCTAAACTAAGTAGGACACCCGGAATAATTAAATTCCTAAATCCACTTAAATAAGGAATCCCAAGGAAAATTAAATTCCAACCTAGTCAAATAAGGAATTCCATGAATTCTTATATGACTGAAAATTTAATTTCCTTTTCCTTCTAGGTTTTGTCTCCACAGCCCAACAGAAATTACATGTTGTGCAATGGCCCACTTGTCTGCATAGCGTATAATTGTTACCCCATCACATGACATATTATTTGTTAAGATGGCATAACTACTATTACTACCATTGCACCATATACTGGACCTTACACGATACAAGCTTCAGGCATTAACTTCTGAACCTACAGACTATAAACTTCTATTAACTTCATGCACATTTGCACCCTGTGCATGGAGCACTTCAATGGATAAAGAGTATTTTAATGGTACAACTGGGGTGAGGAAGCATGAGAGAAGCAGGGAGGGAGTAGATGGTGGTTTCACCATTTAGTGGGAAAACAAGACAATAAACTTCCCATAATTACAAATAAGGAGATCCAATCCTCACCACACCACCACCACTAACAACAACAAAGCCTTAGTCCCACAGTGATTTGGGGTCGGCTAAAATGTTGCGGGAAAAGTTTTAAAAATTTTATTCAAAAGATTAAAAAAGAAATTGAAAGATGAGAAGAAAATTTAAAAAAAGAAATAAGTGGAAAGGAATTTTCGGCCAAAAAAAGAAGAAGAAAACAAATATATATTTTTTTCAATTAAAAAAAAAAAACCATCATCAACATGACTTTTCACTCACCCTTTTCTATAATTTCTCAATTTTTCTTTGAGATTTTATTCACTCTATCTTTCCTACTAGTCTAGTATATCTAAGGACAAACTCCCACCTCCATCAACTAAACTTTGCAAAAAAAGAAAAGTCTAGGCTACTTAATGTCCAATTAATAACCTTCGTTCGCATCAGATATGCAGAAGGGATTGCGACACTCCAGAACCGCAATATCCATGTCCTTACTAGTCACTTTCCAACCTAAGAATCAGCTACATAGTCACCCAGACCAAGACGCTACCACAGTCTAATACATACTGGCACACTTGAATTGTCTTTAAACCTAAAAAGTAATATGACCTCAGTTGTAAATGAAGGGTAACATTTCCCTTTAAACAAACCATTTTACAAATAGCTGAATATATCAACCTTAATCAAGTTTTGGTTGCTCATTTCAAATGTTGCCAACTAGTTTAAATTGAAATATAGCCGCCTATATTTCGAGGGAAATTTAGGAAATTCATAGATTTTTAATTTTTTCTTAATTTTGTTTAGTCAAAAGCTACTCTTTAATCGGGACAGGAAAGTACATAATGTAATCAAGGGCATATTAATCTACAAATGCACTATGCAGGATTACATGCATATGTATAAGTGGCCTTCAGATTCAAGAAGAAGACAGTCATTCAAGATCTAAAGCATGCCCAACATTTTCTCAAGGTATCATCCATTCAAGTTGGAATACTTGATACCCTTCTCATTTCTTTTTAAAATTTAATAATTTTTTTTATTTTTTTTTTACTTAGCTCGTGGTCCGTGTTCATGTAAAATAAAAGTTCAGTTTGGACGATTTATGCTTGCAGACAAGCTTAAACATATCAGATCTTGATATGACATAACATTGTGACACTTAGGAGCTCGTTTGACTCATGTCTTAGACTTTTCATGTTCAGCACCTACACGAAGACTTTCGTACAATGTTCATGCTAGAAAGGATCCATAATCCCAAATAATATATTTGGGGATTGAGTACATTGTAATTTTATCTTTTCTTTCTTTTTTCTTTCTCTTTCAATTTGCTTTTTTTTAGGACATCCTGTCCTCTAATTATTTGTAATTTTTCCTCCTAATAATTCTTCTTCTTTTATCATAAATGTATACCAATAAATTGGGGACAGAAAAGCTCTAAAGGTGATTCCGGGAACGAGATCCATCTTCCATGTTGAGCCTCCTACTTTTCACATATCCTGCCACTGTCCCAAACATTCAAACATAGGAGAGAAGATTGACATGTTTTAGATATGCTATCGAGCTTGTCAAGATGTAGTGTAAATATAACACATGATGGGGGTTATTTTTTGGGACAGCACCGGTGAGATCTTATTTGGGTTTGCAAATTTTTATGGTGGGGCTACAAGCATGTTGGCTGAAACAAGCCTACCCTAGATGGTCTTTTGATTGCTTTTGAGTTTGGCATTGGTTCGGTTTGGCTTGAAGTTGACTTTGAGGTTTTGATTAAAAAAAAAAGTAAAAAATTGAATAGTATATACAAAGTTCTATGGGCAATTTGGTATCTTGTGCAGAGGATTAATGATCTGAAGGAAAGAATGGAGATCCACGTCACTCATATTATACGGGAAGGAAATCAA
This sequence comes from Campanula takesimana, assembly GCA_026119855.1. Taxonomy (NCBI): domain Eukaryota; kingdom Viridiplantae; phylum Streptophyta; class Magnoliopsida; order Asterales; family Campanulaceae; genus Campanula; species Campanula takesimana. The sequence goes on along the minus strand of JAOWBW010001144.1, from coordinate 346,217 downwards.
GTAGCAGATGCATTAACCAATTATGCGGCTTCTAATGCCACAAATTTGGTTCACTATGCTTATGAGTTATGAGGATTTGCCACGCACTTGTAAAGGTCCCTATCAACCTGATAGAATCAGACAATAGATTTATCTTTATTAACGGAATAGTTTCCATGTCGTTAGCAAGTCTTTTGCTTTTCTTGGAGGTAAGGTCTATGCCTCCTCTAGGTGGTCAGGTATTATGTCCCAAAAAAAAAAAAACACACACACACACACATGAGCATCCATATTTTCACTGGAAGACCTAACAACCTTAATCTTCACATTTGAATATTCAAACTTTTTAAGGATATGAACACTTGCTTCACTAGCCATGTTTTGTTTGTGCACTTTTAAGCCTAAATTGTAGAAAAGTGAAGAACTTTTTGGGACAATGAGAAATGTCAAATAGGAAGATCATTTTCGGACAGAGGGAGTATGATACTTCCCCACTCAAGAAACAACATATATAGATGAAAGAAAGAAGTATCAAAAACGTTGAAGAAAACAACAAAAAATGTAAATGCACAATGATGTGATTTACAAAATACTAATAAAGTCTCTCCTACGCAAAAGCTGTCATAACTAACAAATCTCTTCATTATTGACAAAACTATGAGGCTGAAACAAAGTAAGTTTAATGTTTCCTATTAATTGTGGTAGACCATTTAAAGTCGGGAAATAACTAAATGTTCACCCTAATAATTCATATTCTATTAGTTTACTTGTGGTCAAATTCTGGTCTCTCCTTATCGCCATAGTTTTAAGGACCTTTCATAGGCCATCCACAAGTACACCTCAACTCCCAATTTTAATAATCAAGGCAAGCATGGTGTTTTTATCTTCATTGAGTTAATTTGGTCCGCCCAAGAAACGAGGTGCTTGGAACCTCCAATTCTATTTTTGTAAACTACATTAGACACCGGCCAAATGCTCCATTCCATTCATCACCATAACTAACTTGCAGATGAATCCATGAGTGTAAATCGAGGCCAAGGAAGTGTATACCTCCCCTTCCTAATATGTCAGCAAAGCAGTATTGGATCAAATGACCCCATCTTCTTGGATTTTTATTTTTCCAAACCACTCACGTTAATGAATGAATCTAGTGCTTTAACTATAATACCTGAAACAATAAGATTAATCACGAAAAGAGAATGTTACCTGGGATCAAATCGCAATTTATCATAAGATCGCGGGCATTCTAGAGAAGTTGCATACAACTTTCTTAAGAAACTGTAAATACAAAATATAAACATAAGCGCTTCTGCACATAAGGTATTTATCCTTGATGAAATTTCATGTTTTCAGTATATGGATGTATAGGTTTACCAATGAAAATATGTCCGGCCACCAGTTCTAGGGACATGAAGGAAAAACAACAAGTCCCTCAAAATATCTTTGTCCTCTTTGAACTTTGAATGAAGGGAAGAAGATGCCCATCGCTTGACGGTAGTTTCACAATGTTCAAAATCAGCATTGATGGAAGACACACATACTATTGAAGAAGCTGAAATATAGTAAAATCATAGTAATCGTTATCCAAGCACCATCTATTACATACACATGTGATCCTCCGTCTGTCCCAAAATAAATGTGACTTGTCAACATTTTTACAAGATTTGCTTTACTTATTTGTACATGCAGGTACAATGGTAAAATTGCATTAAGAATCTTTCCTAATTTAGAAATACGACATTTATTTTTGGACGGGCCAAAATAGAAAGCAAGACATTTACTTTGGGACGGAGGGAGTATGAGCCTTCCGGTGAAACAGCATGGGGTCCACATTTATAAAGAAGTCAGTCCCACTCCAAGGAGCTCTTAGAGCAGATATCTTGGCTTAAATCATTACAAAAAATCTCAGAAAAATTGAAGAACTCAGTAAGAAAAAATGATCGAACTTATCATTCACGACGCCAAACTCAAGTTAACCTTTATCTCAAGTACCAGGGTTCCAGCTATACAAAATCAACCTTGCGGAACCATTATCAAACTTTTTCAGCTAATATTGATTTTCTAACTAATTTTTCCACCTTTTAGCCAATTCTAATAAACAATACTCTCAAAGTTATCACAGTTTCTACTGAAAAGTTTTTGTCTTTACACAATTGAGCCAATTTCAATTTTCCAGGTTGCATTTGAAACCAAATTAAAAGGAAAAAAGAAAAGGAAGGAATTATACATACCAAGAGCAAGAAGCACCAGAAGCAGAGAAAACCTAAGACCCTGCTCCATCCACCAAATTTCCCAATTCAAATCTATGAACAGAAACCAATATCTCCTTTAGAAATTGGATAACAAAAACAACACCCAAATTTAAAAAAACAAAAATAAAGCGCATCAAATTGTTTTTCTTGAAATGGGAAATGGAGGGTACCAACCAAGTTGTTGTTATTGAGTGAAGGGATCTCGTGCTTGTAAATTCTTGGGTGTTGTTCGGGATTCAACCAGACAAGAAAAAGCTCCCGATCACGGTGGGTCCCACCCCCCACCCCCCTTCCGGAGCTTTTCACAGTTCTGGGATTTTCCCCCAAACACACGCACACACACGCACTCTGGAGCGAAATCAGAAAGTGGGAAACAAAGGGGAGATAGAGACAGAATGGGAAACCGGAAAAGAGGGTGTGAAAGTGTGTAAAATCGAGTCGAGATATACCGTACCAACTTTGTGTGCCGCTCCATATACCACTTCTAATTTAACCGTTCACATGTTTGCATAATATTACAATAATAGCACTCTTAACAATTGTGAGCCATTAAATCACTTGTGGTACATAAAATGGCACACAAAATGGTACAGATGATTTGGACTCGCAACACAAGAGGGATTTGAATATACCGCTGCCTCGAGGATATCTCTAATCAGTTTACCAGTTTTTTTTAAAAAAAAATTATTATTTTTTTAAAACCAAAATAACCATATAATTAATACCAATAACAATCGTTTAAAAGTCGACTATCCACAAATGTTGGAAGTTCGACCCAAACGGTGGGGCTCGCAGTTACAAACGTTGCCCTAGAAAATACTCCCTCTGGTCCAAAATAACTGTCGCTTTTGGTCAATCAGATGTAACTTTGACCAATAATTTAAATACAAAATAATGATGCTACTAAAAATCTAAAATTTATCATTGTATTATAACTAGTAATACTTTTCATAACAATTTTTAGATTTTTATTAAGATCATTAATTTTAGTTTAAATTTATTGGTCAAACTTACATCTTTTAACCAAAAGTGACAATTATTTTGGACCAGATGGAGTACATTAGCCAACATAATGGCAATTTGACTTATCAACTGCAAAGAAAAAAGAATATACATTGTCCTAACAAGCACATCCTTGCAATACATAATCTTAACAAAACCTGACGATGGAAGTTGACTTTCTTTGCAAAGTTGGAATGCATGAACATGATCATGAAATATTGAGTCCCTTGCCCTCTTCCACTCCTTGAAGTCAGATTCTATCTTCCCGGTAATCATAAAAGCAATAAAAATAATACACAAAGCTCTCAACAAAAGAGGGAAATCACAAGTCATCAACAAAGGAGGAAAAACATAGGCTCCCACATATGGAGAGAAAGCAATATCAAAAATACCATACTAAGCATAATTTAAAAACTAAATTCATAAAATAAAAATAGACATAAAAATTTGAACCCCCGATTTCACATTTATCAATTGCAGTGCAGTACAACAACTAATAAATGTGAAATCGGGTTAAACTATTCAATAAAGAAAGAGCAAGAAAAAATTTGACGATTGATTGTGGAAAAAGACTATGAAAGGAGAGGAAGAAGATGAGAGTGTTTGTCCAAAAACAACGAAGATGGCAGTTTTTTGAGAGAAATAAACGGCTCTACACAAATGATCGAAGGTTGACTCAATAAATGATGATTACTATACATAAAGTATGAAAAATATATGAATTCACTTCAAACACAATTTTATCCAATCGTATACTTAGAATTAGCGAAAATTGTATTCTCTCGATTTCTAAATGATTGTCCAAAAGGAACATTTTAAAATTCTTTGTTTTTTATATTATTTAGTGTAAAATATTTATATACATTTTTGTAATTCTTTTTTAAAACTTTAATTTTGTAAGTATAATAAAAAATCATTTTCAGAACATATTTTTGACATTTATTTAAATTTGGAGGGAGTACCAAAATAATTATTAAGGATTTAACTCTTTGATATGAGCAATGCTAGGGGCACAAAATAAACTCACAAAATCTTGCTCACAACATGAGGTGGCGATATTTTATTGGTTGCATCGATAATGAATCTGCCACACTCTAATTAAAACACCAATTAAATCATGGGATTTTTACCAATAAGTCCCTGACAAAAGGTGGTATTTGCCAATAAAACACAACATTTGGTATTTTACCTTAGGGTCCCTGGGTTGAAATCAATTTCACCAATAAATCCCTCACAATTTTTAAATGGCAAATTTACCCTCTGCTATATACCACGTTGTTTACCCCTCTTCTCCCCCAAATCTAAACCCTAGCCCTCTCTCTCTCTCTCTCTCTCTCTCTCTCTCTCTCTCTCTCTCTCTCTCGCTTTGCGCCTCCCCTTATGCAGACCGCCCCTGTCGCACCTTCCCCTCCGGCACCGTCTCCCCACCGCCTCCCCCTCCTGCATCGTCACCCCTTCCCACACCCGCCAAATCGTCTCTCACCGCTTAGCCTCACCTGCTTGCTATTCAGCGCCATCGTCCTCCGCAAAATCCAGCATCTGAAATCGAAATCGATCAACAATCTGAGCTTCGTGATGATGTTGAATTCAGAAAGACTAGTCTCCAAATTATTTCTAGATTGACAAAGAGATTGGAGCTCCTGGTAGTTATACAAAATTTAGGGATTTCATGAACGGGTTCTTGAAGAAAGCAAAGAATAGTTTAATCAAGATTCAAGCTCAAGAAAGTGCAGATCTGGCAGAAATTACAGAGTATTTCCATGGGAATTCTGTGAAAAAGAAGAACCGCATCCGCTGTAATGTTGGGTTTCCAAGTAACATGCGCAGCGGAATATAGCAATTAAAATTTTAAGAAACCCAAAGCCATGGATCCGTTCATATGATTAAATCAAATACAACAAGATGAATAGAGGAATAACTAACCCTTGATGGCTATGAATTTTCTCTTGATCTTTGGTGGAGAAACTTGAAGACTTGATCACGATCACAAAGCTTGAACACGAACTTTGAAGATGATGATGTTCACCCTCTAGCGGTATCCACACTTCGAACGAATATCAAAGGAGCTTCTTTGATCTTGGTTGCTATACCAATAATTGTAAAACACGCTTTCACAATTTAATAAAGAACTATATGGAATTTATTTTGTGAATTATTTTGTTCCTCAATCAATGATATCTTAGAACAAAATAAAATCTCTCTCAAACTCTTTGAGACTCACAAAAGGCACTAGTTCATATGGTCTGGCCGAATTGGTGTTTTTATACACAATTAAGACTTATTCCAAATAGGTAACTTGTGTCAAAAACCATTCCTAATCGAATTAGAAAATTCCAAACCGGCATACCGGGCGCCCGCCTGGTACCCCCCGAGCGCCCGCTCATTTGGACAGAAAGTCCAATTCTTTTCTAGCTTGTTCAGGCGCCCGCCTGGTGCAACCCAAGCGCCCGCTTGGTTGACCAGGAGGCCCAGAACTTTCCAGAAATTCCTTGGAAGTCCTCCGACCCTAAATGCCAATATAGTCCTTTTATTTAAGATTCGTTCTATTGTGTGTGACCCTCTAGGATTATACTAAGTCGGCAATGGGCTCAAACATGATCCCATAAGATATGATTAGGTTCTAGCAAACCGTCATACCTACCCAAATAGTATAACTAGATACAAGTTCGCATTCCTTTAAAATATGTTACAATCTCTTTGTCCACGATGTCATTGAACACAAGTCATGGTCAAACAGTCAATTTGTTTTGTTCAATACTTTCTCGATTCCGAATATGTTGATAATTCAAATGCTATTGATCCAATCAATCCATTTGAGTCCGGCCGAACATTTCATCAACATCATTCCTTCGAGGGCCCCAAGCTTGACATCTCTCCGTGGAGGGACAAATCCATTTAGCTTATTATTCTTCCCAACGGGAATCCGATTATGCCAATCATACCCTTTATAACTACCGTGTTAAGGTAGCGTTTGAATATGTCAAACACAATGTTCATCAAGTGGAAGACTATAATAACTTCATGTCTAAGGATTCAAATGACATAACTAATATGAGATATATGTACGACATAGACCATGACATAAATCTCATACAGCGGGTCATGTCCAGTACCTTGTTCCAAACAAGTACCCATAAATCTAACATGATCATCCCATGATCATTTAGCCTTTATACTAGTGCTTAACAAGTACTAGGGACGGAGATTATTATAAGTAAACATGAACAACAATAATAATCAAAAGATCTCTTTATTGATATGAAATAAATGATAACAATTACAACGTTTATTAAACGTGCCTAGGGCACCACTACCAACAATCTCCCACTTGCCCTAGGCCCAATCTCCCATGTATCTAATACCCATGGACCTAACATGACCATCATGTTTAGCTTGTGGAAGTCCCTTTGTTAGCGGGTCCGCAACATTGTCATCAGTAGGTACTCTGCATATATTTACGTCTCCCCTATCAACGATCTCTCGAATGATATGAAAACGCCTAAGTATGTGTTTGGATTTCTGATGTGCTCTTGGTTCCTTTGCTTGAGCAATAGCACCATTATTATCACAATAAAGGTCTATTGGATTAGCAATACTAGGAACCACTTCAAGTTCAGTTATGAACTTCTTAATCCAAACAGCTTCCTTTGCAGCATCCGATGCAGCAATATACTCAGCTTCTGTTGTAGAATCAGCGGTTGTACTTTGCTTGGAACTCTTCCAGCTTACAGCTCCACCATTTAACATAAACACAAAACCCGATTGCGATCGGCTATCATCTTTGTCAGTTTGGAAGCTTGCATCCGTGTAAGCATTTACAACGAGATCATCTTCCATTCCTCCATAGACCAAAAACGAGTCTTTAGTTCTTCTCAAGTACTTAAGAATCGCTTTTACAGCTATCCAGTGATTTTCGCCAGGGTCGGATTGGTATCTACTTGTCATGCTCAAAGCATAAGACACATCCGGCCTAGTACAAATCATGGCATACATGATGGACCCAATTGCCGAAGCATATGGAACATCATTCATTTTCTCACGCTCATCTTTTGTCTTAGGACATTGAGTCTTGCTTAGAGAAACTCCATGTAACACGGGCAAGGTGCCTCTCTTAGAATTTTCCATACGGAATCTTCTAATGATCTTGTCAATGTATGTACTTTGGCTTAAACCAAGTAGCCTCCTTGATCTATCTCTATAGATCTTAATGCCAAGAATATATGCTGCTTCACCCATATCTTTCATTGCGAAGCACTTTCCTAACCAAGTCTTCACAGACTGAAGTGTAGGAATGTCGTTTCCAATGAGTAATATGTCATCCACATATAAAATAAGGAATAGCACTATGCTCCTACTAATCTTCTTGTATACACAAGGCTCATCTTCGTTCTTGATGAAACCAAACTCTTTGACCGATTCATCAAAACGGAGATTCCAACTCCTTGAAGCTTGCTTCAATCCATAGATGGATCTTTGCAATTTGCATACCTTAGAATCTTGTTCAAAACCTTCTGGTTGTGTCATATACACATCCTCTTGGAGTTTTCCATTCAGGAAAGCGGTTTTGACGTCCATCTGCCATATTTCATAGTCATGATATGCGGCAATGGCAAGCAAAATTCTTATAGACTTGATCATTGCTACGGGTGAAAAGGTCTCATCATAGTCAATACCATGAACTTGCCTATAACCCTTCGCTACAAGCCTAGCTTTGTAAGTATGCACCTTCCCATCCATGTCAGTCTTCTTCTTGAAGACCCATTTGCATCCTATGGTTTTTACACCTTCGGGCGCATCAATCAAATTCCAAACTTGATTGTCTTGCATGGATTGCAATTCGGATTCCATGGCTCCAAGCCACTTGTCCGAATCAGGAGAAGACATCGCCTCTTGGTAGGTTGACGGTTCATCATTCTCAATGATTTCTACCTCATTACTATCCGTTACGAGAAATCCATATCTCTCGGGCTCGGATCGTAACCTACTAGATCTGCGAGATGCTTGTGTATTTTGAACAGGTTCCACAACTCCTTGTGGTTCTTGTTCTTGTTCCACTATTGGTTCACTGTTATTTTCTGGGTCTCGAATTTCTTCAAGATTTATTTTACTCCCACTGATTTCTTTGGAGAGAAACTCTTTCTCTAGAAAGACACCAGTTCGGGCAACAAACACTTTGTTGTCCTCTCGGTTGTAAAAGTAATATCCTTTAGTTTCCTTAGGATATCCCACGAAAATGCATTTATCAGATTTGTGTGCTAGTTTGTCAGAGATAAGTCTCTTGACATAAACTTCGCAACCCCAAATCCTTATGAAAGATAAACTAGGTTTCTTTCCACTCCACATCTCATATGGAGTCTTTGGAACCGATTTAGTTGGAACTTGATTTAGTGTGAAAGCAGCGGTTTCTAGGGCGTAACCCCAAAAGGATATTGGAAGATCAACTTGACTCATCATTGATCGAACCATGTCTAACAAAGTCCGATTTCTCCTCTCAGACACACCATTCCATTGTGGTGTTCCGGGCGGAGTCAATTGTGAAACTATTCTACAATTCTTTAGATAATCGTCAAATTCTTGACTTAAGTATTCACCACCTCGATCTGATCGAAGTGCCTTTATACTTTTGCCAAGTTGTTTTTCTACTTCATTTTGAAATATTCTAAATATCTCAAATGCTTCACTTTTATGTTTCATTAGGTAAACATACCCAAATCTACTATAATCATCAGTGAAGGTTATGAAGTATTGAAATCCTCCCCTAGCATTGCTACTTAATGGTCCGCATACATCGGAATGTATCAACCCCAATAAGTCGCTTGCCCTTTCACCCAACTTGGTAAAAGGTGTCTTAGTCATTTTTCCAAGAAGACACGACTCACAAGTATCATATGACTCTAAGTCATATGAACCCAAAAGTCCGTCCCCATGGAGTTTTGAGATACGCTTCTCATTAATATGACCAAGACGGCAATGCCACAAATAAGTATGATTTACATCATTAGGCTTAGATTTCTTATTTACATGATAGACATTATTTTCATTCTTGACATCCAAGATATAAAGGCCATTAAATGAATTAGCAATACCATAAAGCACATCATTTAAATAAATAGAAAATTTCTTATTCTCAATAAGAAACTTAAAACCTTCATTATCCAAACAAGAAATTGAAATAATATTTCTGCATAAATCCGGAACATAATAACAATTGTTCAAAACAAGAATTAATCCGGAAGGTAAAGTGACTTCATAAGTCCCTACGGCTAATGCAGCGACTCTTGCTCCATTTCCCACACGTAGTTCAACTTCACCTTCTTTAAGCAGTATCCTATTCTTTAGTCCCTGCACATTTAGACAAATGTGAGAACCACATCCGGTATCCAATACCCAAGAATCAGTGGTAGAAAGGAGAATATCTATCATATAGATACCTGAAGTCGACGCAGCCTTGCTGCTCTTCTTCTTCTTTTGCTCTTCCAAGAAAGCCTTGCAATTACGTTTCCAATGACCAATTTCTTGACAATGGAAACAGATTGCATCCTTTTGTGAATCAGGTTTTGCCTCAGAAGCCTTGGCAACCTTTGCCTTGCTTATCTTGGGTTTGACAACTTTTGCCTTACCCTTGCCTTTGGCACCAGGCTTCTTCCCATCATGAACCAAGAGCACGGGAGAACCTTTCTCCACAATTTTCATCTCTGCAGTTTTGAGCATCCCATGCAACTCAGAGAGATTCTTATCCATTCCATGCATGTTATAATTCATTACAAACTGATTATAATTTTTAGGCAATGAATTAAGAATGAGATCCGTGGCTAGCTCCAATGGGATTGGATAGCCAAGTTTCTCAAGGTGCTCTACATAACCTTTCATTTTAAGAAAGTGAGGACTCACTTGTTGCCCTTCATTCATTTTACAAGTAGTGAATGCAACAATGGTCTTGTACCTCTCTTGCCTAGCTTGCTCTTGAAACATGGTTCTCAACTCCACGCCTATCTCATAGGCTTCCAAATGTTCCAAACTTTGTTAGAGTTTTGAACACATAGCAGCAAGCATGAGACAACTTACATCTCTAGAATCATTACGATGTTTCTTGTAATTGTCTCTTTCTACCCTAGGGGCAGTAGGCGGTGGTTCAGCGGGGAGAGGCCCATCGAGAATGTACAACTTATCTTCTTGCCTAAGAACGATTCTTATGCTACGGATCCAATCCATAAAGTTGGTACCATTCTCTTCGAGCTTATCCTTCTCAAGGATTGATCGCAACGACATTGATTGAGTGTTATTAGTCATTATCTACAAATATACAAAAAAATTCCAAAATTTAGTAAGTACCGATTTTCATTAAAGAGATAAATAATGTATTTTTCAAACAAAATACTCCCACTAAATTGTATAACCTTCATATACATCCAATGTATAATATAATTTAAATAGGTTAAGATCCAACTTTAATTTAATTTCAAGTCCGCTAAGGTGGATTACACAAAATCAAATTAATTAGGTAGACAACTCTTGTCAATCATATCTCATATGACTCTTAATTCCTTTTATGAGATTCTTTAAGAAATCCAATTTCAAAAAGCATGTTAAACCTCATCTTTGCCTAGGCCCAAAACTGTTTTGACGCCCAATTAAGTCAAACCATTTAAACGCATAGTTAATGTGTCCCGCTAGGGCGTGCCCACACTATCTATCTTGCTCATACACAAACAAATTTAATGCATCTCGCTAGGGCGAATCTACATTAAAATCACTCATGTACTAACAAGTGTTTTAATCATGGCATGGCAATAAAAGACTTAAAACTTTCTTTGAAGGTTCATCACATATAGCATATAACACATTTATGAGCACATAATATAAACATGTTACACATCAAGTTTAGCCACTAAATTAATCTCCATTAATTTAAGCATGATATTTATGTGTCATTAGTTTCTCTATAATTATGAGGATGAGACTATTTCAACTTTTGTTATTATCTCCAAATCAAGACAACAAAAAGTGCGGTCGAACTAAGTCATTAGGCAACCACAATCCCGCACTAATTCAAGAAACCAAGAAAGTAGTCCATGTGGCCGAAACTAAGCAATAGATGGTCTCGATGAACGTAGGCCAATTGCATTCACAATTCCACATGGATCTCCAATCATTGAATCAAGAACTTTGTTTCTCAATTTTAGAAATTATGAACTCTTCATAATTCTAACTTCGTTTTATCTTTGAAACTTTGATTGCGGTCAATTTTGGGAAACACAATCTCGATGAACGCAGATTAGCCATCCAAAACTTGAACCAATCTAGGAATCACAAGACTAAAACAAATAAGAAAATCAAACCCCAAAATCCACACACAAACCAACTACCCAAAACCCATTCCAGATCAACAAGTCTGGACTGGTTCTGTTACTGGTTTTGTCGAATTTATCAAAAATTCCATATTCAGATTTTAACCAAAATCAGAACAAATCTTGACCACCGAGCGCCCGCCCGCAAAGGACCAGGCGCCCGCTTGAATGGCCAGAATAGTATAGAATTTTAAAGTTCGAAAATTTTGTCTCAAAATTATTTTTCCTCGATTATTAAAACTTTGATCCAATCAAAATCAATAATCGAAATAATTCAGAATCCACCATAATTTTTATTGCGATTGAATCGTGCGATTAAAGTTGGAAAAACAATAAACCACATAAAATCACAAAACACATAAACATCATATAATCCAATATTCATATCATGCTTGGCACATAAACAATTTATATACACACAACATGATCCAAGTATTGAATTAATCAACATGAACGGGGCTCTGATACCACTGTTGGGTTTCCAAGTAACATGCGCAGCGGAATATAGCAATTAAAATTTTAAGAAACCCAAAGCCATGGATCCGTTCATATGATTAAATCAAATACAACAAGATGAATAGAGGAATAACTAACCCTTGATGGCTATGAATTTTCTCTTGATCTTTGGTGGAGAAACTTGAAGACTTGATCACGATCACAAGGCTTGAACACGAACTTTGAAGATGATGATGTTCACCCTCTAGCGGTATCCACACTTCGAACGAAGATGCAATGGATATGGTCAATTGTTCAAGGTGAGAATGCTTCCATAAAGTGTTCTGTATTACCCAGAATATGTTTCATAATTACGTTTTCTTCCATCTTTGATATTTTCACAATTAGGATTTTGACCATGTGTGTGTGATATGAGCACTATGGTTAACGCACACCACATGTTTGCATTTTTGTCTAAGCAACCTTCTTCCTATAACCTTAGATGTAGTTAGTATTTTTGTTAAAATTGTCTTTGTTAAAATCATGCCAGTGCTAGTGTAAAATATTGCCAGCGTTACGTTAAAAAAGTGCCGGTGTTAGTTTTAAGAAGTGCCAGTGAATAACTGAGAAGTGAATATTACAGTTATATAACTGAGAAAACAGGTTAAAAGTACTGTTTAAATAACTGTGAAATGAATATTACAGTTATATAACTGAGAAACAGGTTGTAATGTTAACACTGACATCTTTGAAAAACACATTTTTCCTATCCTTAAGGAAAAACGCGTTTTTCACAAGACCCACTCATAATGATAGATTAATTTATCGTTTGTTTAAAAGATATATAGCATCACACAACTGTTAAATCATATAACTGTGAAATCACACAACTGCTCAAGCACACAACTGTGAAATGCATGTCTCAGTTATTATAATAATTATGAAAAATTGAGGGATGAATTTATCAGTTTTTGCAAGTGAAAATGAATAAATGACACAACTGTGAAATCACATGATAACTGAGAAATCATACAACTGTGACATCCATGTCTCAGTTATTTTAATAATTGTGAAAAAATTGAGAGATGGATTTATCAGTTTTTACAAGTGAAAAATAAAAAAAATGACACAACTGTGAAATCACACAACTGAGAAATCAGTTGCGAAATGATTTTACAAGTGAAAAATGAATTTTTTATTTCTAAAATTGTGAAATTAATTGAAAATGAAAAATAATTTTCTCAAATTTTTAGTAGTGAAAAATGAAATTTTTATTTCAAAAATTTGAATTATCTGTTGAATGTTCTTGTTTGATTTGTTTTGACGATACGATTAATACGGTGGTTTCAGATTTAATTTTCGATTCTTAAATTTTGAGATATTGCATTTTATAATTTTGGGTGGAAAAAAAAGAAGAGAGAGAAAGAGGGAGAGAGAAAGTGAGGGAGGAAAAAAAACGCATCTTGCTTATGCGCTTAGCACCAAGTAAAAATCGCGCGCGTCTGGGAGGAAGGGGCAATTTGGTCCAGCAAAAATTTCAGGGACTTTTTGGTAGGTTTCCAAAATGTCTGTCCTTATTGGTCGTTTTTATTTGGGTGAGGGACTTATTGGTCAAAGCCTCATAAATCATTACACCTAGGATTTTGTGAGCAAGATTTTGTGACTTTTTTGTGCCCCTAGTATTATTCCTTTGATATAATGAGATTCCACCATCTTCTATAATAATGGGATATACATATACTCCCACCGGATCAAAAATGATATTATAACTTTTTTTATCGTTAGTACGAATGAATTTTAAGTAATAATTTTAATTAATTTTAATGATTTACTAAAAATTAAAATGTATTATGGATAGTATTGTTAATGGTGTATCATTAAAACTCTTAGTTTCAGTAATATACTTAAACCAACTTTTAATTACTGCTCAAAGTTCATGTTAGGAAATTAGGATAAAGTAGAAATGCGTAAATTAAATCAAACTCAGGCAAATAAATGAAGTCGAGTCTTGTGTATCCTCGACTTTTCGTCCCCATTTATAATTTATTTGTCCAACATTTCAAGAAGACCGTTATTTTTCCTTACCAATCGGAAGAAGTAATTGTCCCGCACTGGTGCCAACGGTTCTTGGCAATCATCTCGTAAGATGCAACGACTTTAGCTGTCGTTAGTAGAAGCACTTCAAACTAACGACCTCGGCGAATAAATATTAATGCTACGTCCCAGACATTTAGGGCTACTCTCTGCCCAGATTCAAAAGCGACGAATCAGACTGTTGCCTATACCCTTGCTTCGTCTTACCCAGCACTTGAAACAGAGTTAATGAAGTTCGTAGGGGTGGACTTCAAAAGTTAGCAACAAAATATGTTGTACCTTTTGACCACCCTCAATTTGCATAGGTTCCTGAAAGAGGACACCACCACTATCGAGGATGATGATCTAGCCAAAAAGGCATGAGATCATGGAAATCTCATATGTAGAATGTACATATTGAGTGGACTAAATAATGCCCTCTACAGAGAGTACTGTCTTGTGGAGACAACCAAGGAGTTGTGGAACTCTTTGGAACGGGTCTATAAGTCTGGCTCCAAAAATCAAGACATCACTAAAAGGTTGAAGGAGCTTGATTTAGCAGCTACGAAGTTTGAAGCCACTTAGCGAAGTTGGATGTCAACCCAAGAGAATGGTGAATAGACACTGAAGCTACCTGCCATATATGTTCAAATAAGGAGAGCTTTTCATTTTACACTCTCATCAATGGAAGGAATGTGTACATGGGAGTTTAGGGTGCAAAAAAATATGTATATCAATAATTGTGAATTTGAATAGATTATCTAATTTTTGTTAATTCTTTTTACATGACTGATATTGTTGAAAACTCCACTCTATTACTGACATTAATGCTGAAAGGATTATTTTGCTAAGAAAATCTATAAATTTGGATTTTTATTGAAAATTTGATATTGCAATTTAGGGTTCAATCCTCGCTCTCTCGAGATGGTGAGAGGAGAGTTTTGCGTCAATTATGTAGGAGTATGGGTTATGGAAGGAGAGGATAATAGAGTGGGGAGACAATCAACTTCCTCTCCGTCCTTAATTGTGAGAAGGTCTATCATGGCGCTTGAAGAATGACAGCGTGATCACTCATCACAGTGTTACAATGTAATTCTTGGCACCCTCCTCAAGCAGGTTATGTAAAAATTAACATTGACGCCTCCTTCTCAAGATTGACTCTTGCTACGGGCTTCACTTTCGTCATGAGATCGAACCTAGGTATCTTTATGCAAGCAAAGACCTTCACGTTGCATGGGATATTTAGGGTTGCCACGTTTGGGCTGCAAGCGTTACAATGGGCGGAGAGTCTTAGCCTGCACAGAGTGGAGATTAAGACGGATGCGAAGGTGGTTCATGATGCTATTCGTTTCAATGCTATGAATAGGTCTAAATCGAGCTTTCATCTTCTGTGGATAGCCGTCTCTTAAACATAAACTGTTGTTATTGTTGTTTTTAATAACACCACCCTTTGGTTTCAAAAGAAAACTTTAGACTAATATTCAGATAAACCAATTTTGATTAAACAATTTATGTATATATATGTTCAAATTGTGAGTCCATAAAAAGCTGTGGAGACTCGTGATCCGCATTTTAAAAGAAAAGTGGATACTTTTTTCGCCGAGAATAAATCACCAATACTCCCTCTATTCCTAAATAAATGTCATAATTGATAAGTCAATATTTTAAGCTTTTAGTTGTGTTTTCTTAATTACCTCAACCTATTCATATGGGTAGAGTGACACCTCTTATGACATTGCAATTTTGTACCTATTAGAATGTGTAGTATAAGAAGATCACCAAACTTCATACCTTATTTTTAGTAAAGCGACATTTATTATGAAACAAACAAAAATAGAAAGGAGGACGTTTATTCAGAAATAGAGAGAATACATTTTTATATACCATACTGTGTACCATTAGTGACATTATCATTTCGTCGGTCCTTTTAACTCGTAAGTGTTTGGATCACTAGTGATACACAAATTGGTACATAAAAGTGGCACAGGTAATCATGCCTCCGCCCACCCTTGTCTTCCCTAGAATAACACAAGCCCGTCATCTCCGATAATCACCCCAACCCCCATTTCAGTGATATCTTCAAAGAACGATGCATCACTATTAAATTAACTTATAATCAGGGGCAGACCTAGAGCATTTTGTAATGGAATGCACTAATAAACTATAAATTTGGTATGAAAAAATTAATGTATGATATGAGACTAAAACCAACAACCTTCACCTCAAAGTCCCAACAACTTAACCACTAAACTGCACACATTCTTTGATTAAGATTTAGGAGGGTTCACTACCACCCCTTTAAATGGCCTTAGGTCTGCCCCTGCTTATATTCATTGCTAAAGTTTATTCAAATAAACAACAACAAAAAAACTGAGAAAATCTTTCCGACACGGAGGGAGTATATGGTATGGCATGTTTGTTTTGATAGTGTCTTATAAGAAAGGTTGATCCACAAAACTAGATTAAATCGACGAAACGAGAAGGAAAAGATAAAGCGAAGACGACGGATACACTTTGTCTGTCATCTCGGTGTGACTGGAACGGATTTAGAGATGTCGATGTGGTTGAGCCGAACGGCTCCTAGAAGATGCTCTGGTAGCTCCTCTTCTGTTTTGGCCTGCGTTGCATGAAATGGCATTCATGCATAAACACAAAGATTGAACCAATCATAACGTTTATACATGCGCTATTCCCCCCCCCCCCCCCCCCCCCCCCCCCCCTCTCCCACACACACACACACTGTTTTTAAGAAGTTGATTTTGAAACAATTTTAGTGGTAAATGTACATTACTACCTTATCATCCGCCTATTGTGATAATACATTTTTGAATGTGATATTTGTTAAAGGTAATGAAAGTAACCTCGTTCAAAAAAAAAAAATCTGTTTCTCAGAATAGACGGACATTTAGGAATGGAGGGGGTATGAGCTTGATAGGAGGTTAACTACGCAAACCCATTGTTCAACGGATTAATATAATTACTTTACCTCAATCAAGTATGCAACTTCAAGTACCAAATGGCTAAAGTACCCAAGCACCATACTGGCCATACCCCTTGCTAATGCAGATCCACCAACATCAACATCCAGCTGCAAAAATTCGATATCATATAGAAGCATTAGAAATACGGCTTAGGATATGTTTGGCATCTCAATACCATGCCTTAGTATTGAAACTATAATAGAAATTTTCAAACTTCTGAATTCATTTTGTTCTCTAATTCCAAGTCTGCCAAACACACCCTTCCCTTTAACGTTTTTATTTAATCCCCGGCCCCCAAAATGATGTTCCCATTTGACAATTCAAAGTTTGTAGTGATGTTTTTACTTTCTAAGATTACCCTTGATGAGAGTAAATATTGTAGTCACAACTTTAGTCATTAAAGAGCACACATTTTTAACACAATGATAATGTGGGAAGTTCAGTGGATCTGGTCATTCATATGGAAATGAGAACATCTTTTTGGGACAAACAAAAATGGCAAACGGGGACATCTTTCTGGGATGCAGGGAGTATTTATCAAATGTGAATGACTACATTTGTAGTTTCGAATCAACAACAAGAACTTTAGAAATCCAGTGTTCTCTCTATTTCCATAAGGGCATGAATGCTCTGTAAAATCTGATATTTGAGTCCAGAAATACTCGAGAGAACAAGAACAAGACGGCCGTGAAGGTTCTAGTTATAATGAACCTTGATTTACCTCTAAGTAGTTCTGCCCGTGTCGATATTTAATAGGTACGCTTTGACCCCACAGGATTACTTTCTTTCCAATACTCTGCTTGACTATCCACGGACCCTGAAAAGAGGAAACAAATGCATCAAAATTAACCACAATCTTGGTATGATGAAAGTGAAACCAGAGGTTCGATTTCGATGCAATCCAGAGCTCTTCATAATATACACTATGCATTTTATATTGTACTTAGTACATGGTTTCTCGCAACGAATGATGACTGACAGGAGAAACTCCTTATACTTCGATACAATGTTCTCATAAAAAGAATTTCAAAATACTCTCACTTTTATTAGTATCGGGTTAGTTGCATCCTAGTTACCCAAGTATTCTACACCTTGTTGCAGTTGGTTCCCAGGTTTGTCTTTTACGAATCAAGCAAAGTGTGAACCTCATTCTAGGATGTACCAAAAAGGAAAGTGGGAACCTTATTCTGGATTTGCGCCACTTATTTTTTCTCTCTTAAGGGTCAATAGTTTATTATTTTATAATTTCACCCCTCTCTCAGTTAAAAATATATAATCGTTGTGGCTTATATGAATTAGTTAAACTTCAGGAGTAAATATTGCAATTTTCAAAGAAGCTTGTTACATTCCATCCACTTTCTTTAAAAATTTAAAGATCCATCCATTCTTATACCACATTGAAACAAATTGAAAACCATGGGATTCAAATTGTAACGAAAACCAACATGGGAACCAATTGCAACAATGTGTAAAACTCAGATAATTTAAACGCAATTAACCCATTAGTATATGTTATTTGGACCACTCTTTTTCTAACCATATCTGCATCTCAGATAGAGGTTAGCATGTCAGCAATAGTACCTACTACCCTTCCCCATAATGACTTAAAAAGTATTAATGCCTCCAAATTTTGATAAATTGATGAATGTGACTCGCAAAAGGATTAACGTCTGTGAATTGAAATAGCTGCTCACTGATGCGGACTAGAAGATCATACACCAGATAAAGCAAAAAAGGATAAATTATGGTCATCCCTCTGGCAGCAGGCAAAATAAAGACAACAATGAAATGGTGCCTACTTGTTTAACTAATGGATAATAAGATAACCGCTTCAAATAAAAGCAAAGCAACTCTGCATAACATGATTATACAGTATCCACAACTAGATCCATGCATCTGGAGTCTGGACTCAGTGAAATGTTATACTACCTCCGTCCCAAATGATCTTCATACTTTTTTCGCCGTTACTGCGACGAAAATAGGCTTTTAATCTTTAGCCCAGCTAACTGGACTTGAAGTCATCCGAGGTTCATGTTAATCTAGGCCAGAGGCAGACCTACGTCAAGATAAACCCCCTTTGAAACACTTTGGTAGGCCCCTGCCAGTACCGGAAGTGATAATAAAAAGATCTTTTCATCAACGAAAAGGGTATTCCACGAATCGGACATTAAGTTCCCAAGTGACAGCCGCTGGCCAGAAAACAGCATAAAAAAGAGAAGAAGAAGTCAAAAACCTAAAGGTCCTAACAGCTCTGAGCTTTACGCAGTAGCAAACGTAGAAGTCGTGAAAGAGGCAACTGCAAACACAATCTCGGAGGCCAGAAGAACATAAACCCTTTATTTATGATGCCGGTAGCTGGCGCCACAAGAACAGTACGGTGACTCGTTGATTCAGTGTCAGAGATGGCTTAGAAGACCCAATAATTCATTCTCGAAGGGAACGGACTTTGAGCAATAATTTTAGGTTGATTAAATTAAACTAATGAAAATCTAAAAGTTGATATTGATACACCATCAACAATACTATCAATACAAGTTTTAGATTTTCATTAAAACAATTAAATCAACTCAAAATTATTGCTCAAAGTTCCTTCGGAATAACATCGAAAAAGTAGGATGATCATTTAGGGACGGAGGGAGTAATGCCTTTTCATCTTGTAATATTAAGTTTGATTTTCTTGTTATTGTTAATGTGAATGCTAATATATACACTACTTTTATGTACTTCACAAGGAATTTTTCTGATAATAAATGACGAAAGGAAAAGGAGATATACCTTAGATACAGATACCATAAGCTTAAACCTTGAGTTTCTGTATGCATCATCTCCCTTTATAAAGCTTGCTAGCAATGGTGCATCTTCCACGGGAGAACTCATCATCAGATAGGAAGCAACACTATAACCTGGGATCTGATTAATCAAAAGCATTTCAGGGAAGTACCATGATTAACAACAAACACGAGT
Organism: Campanula takesimana; assembly: GCA_026119855.1. Lineage (NCBI taxonomy): Eukaryota > Viridiplantae > Streptophyta > Magnoliopsida > Asterales > Campanulaceae > Campanula > Campanula takesimana. The sequence continues at coordinate 326,183 of JAOWBW010001144.1, read as the reverse complement.
AGGAAAGAAGAGAAACAGATGGCATTGATATCTAGTTTTCGTTTTTTTGGGTGAATGAAGAAATTTGAAAATAGATACCTGAGTATTTATGATTAAAAAAAATTCTTGACGCCCACTAGCTGCAAATTTCTGCAAACGGAACTTGTTGAACTTATTTTCATTGGCATGGACGGTACACGTGAATATATGGAGATATATTCGCGCAATAAACTAGAAAAGAATTTCAAACCCAACCTGAACTATGCTTCCAGGTCGGCCACCAAGATCATCTTCTCGTTTATTAGATCTCAGAAAGTCCGCTCCAGCCACTTGCATCAGTGTGCCTTTTGCCATAATCTGCTTGCAAGATAGAATGATTGAAAATGAAATAACAGCTAGCATTCTGAACTGTATAACCTATCTCCTACCAGATGTTTTTCCTCTCAAAGACAGACTAAATAACTTTATAGAGAGACAGTAGATACACTTCTATGAATAAAAAAAAAAGAGAGAGAATATACTTTATTTCAAGATCAACAGAGATAGAAGTAATAAAAAAAGGGCAGCCCGGTGCACAAAGCATCCTGCGCAATGAAGGTCTGGGGAAGGGCCCCCACCACAAGGGTGAAACCTTACCCTGCTTAAATGCAAGAGGCTGCTTCCAGGACTTTAACCCATGACCTCAAGGTCACACGGTAACACCTCAACCAATGTGCCAAGGCTCTCCTTCTAGAGATAGAAGTTGTTGATTTTTTTTTCGGTTCTCAATATCTACGACTATGCACAAATACACATTAAGCCACATAAACAAAAGTATAAGGCGATCTTCTATGTCACCTCAAGCATTTTCATAAAATTCTTGGGTCAATTATGCTAAAGACTGCTAATACACCAGGATGTCAGTAGAGACTGATTGATGTGTTAATGAATACAAAATGTATATCTTACGTAAAAATGTTGAAAAAAGAACTAAAAGTTCAATAATGTTACACTTTCTCCATTCAAATTTAAAAAGCAGGTGATTTTACTCCAGCACAACATGTTTTTGCCCTGGTTGAATATTACTTATAATTTAAGTCGCGCATGGATAGATGATCACCTTCTTATAGTCTTGCAGATAAGTTTTTCCACGAATTTGAAATATAGATGGATCTGCAGCTGACCAAGTAGAAGGCAAATTACAAGTTGGGTCTTTTGGAAGAGTTGCTCCATAAAAGCACGAGCTACCATCTTCCCTCACCATATCCTCTATGTCCATACAACCTCTCTTTTGCACTGCAATGCAGACGGGTCCCAAGCCATGATCAGTATTTCATAGGAACTATCGTCCAAAAAGATTGTTCCATCTATATAATATATAAAAGCATAGTCAAATGCCATTCATACAGCGCGCCACGTGGCTTTATGACGTGGAATTCCACATGGCGCCATCTTATTGGATTAAGCAAGTATTCAAGTGTGCATTGATTGACCAAACTATCCTTCTATTTTCAAAAAAAAAAAAAAAAGTAATAAAGAGGGTATAGTAGTAATTTGCATTGATTGACCAAAACAATTCAAAATCCAAAATCCCATAGATTTAGACGTGCAGAATCCCATTAATGGAATTTCATAAACCTTAATCTCCTATTCATATACCATTTGATTTCTTCTTTTTAAAAAATAATTCAACTTTTTTTCTTTGAGCCAAAGTTCTCCCGTCAATACCCAACAACCTTTCATCATTCCTTTCTTGAATGTAATTTTTTAGTCAATAATGTCAGGCTAATTTAAAGCTTGATTTCAATGAGACGTTACTTTTGATTTTTATAATAAAGATTTTATTTTTCGTATTTCTATTTAGTTTTTATTTGCTTTTGATTTTTGTTTTGGACACTTTACTTCTTGATTTAAATGGAACTTTATTTTGAATTTCATTGTTTCTTGTGATTAAGATTTGATTTTTGTATTTGATTTGCTTTTTTCTTTACTTATTTTGGTATTTATTTTAGTTTGGGTTATTAAGAACCATAATAATTTTATATTAAGCTGCTCTATAGTTTGATGCATCTTTAATATGTTGCTGCAATTATCGCCAAAATTGCATTCCTAAATTATCCAGAATTTTGGACCTCCTCAATCTCAATGCTAAATTTGAATTATATGTTTCTGATACTTTACTTTTATAATGTACTATAGCAGTGTAAAATAGTATTTGTAAAAATGTAGATAAATGTTAGCTATATCACAAAAATCAAACAATAATTAGTTTGGATTATCAAAGATTTGAACTTATTTAAAATTAATTAAATGATCATATTTTCTATGAACATTTATTATTATTTATTTTAATTCGTAAAAAGTCTTGATTACAAAATCAACATATCTTATACAATGACTTCTCATCTAAAAGGTGTTGCAAAAGTCATATTTCAATAAATTATACTCCCTCCGTCCCAGAGTATATGTCCACCCTCCCATTTACACGGAAATTAATAAATGGTGGAAGTGATGTAAGTGTTGTGGGTATAAAAGTAAAGTAGGAGAGAGAATGAGTGGAGAGAATAGTAAGTTAATTAGTGTTGTACTGTATATGTAAAAAGCAGAGTTCAGTGTTATTCATATGACACAACACGTATAATTTCGATATGAAATTTCACGTGGCACAAGCTAACTTAGTTAGAATTTCAAATGTTGTGATCCTATATGCTTATTTCCACATTCACATACGTTGTCATATTAGTATTATCATAAAAACTTGATCTGTGGCTAATTTTAAATTAAAAAAATTTAAGTTTTAGGATATAGTCATGAAAAATTGACATATCTATAATAAAATTAGAATTTCATGCAAATATTTCTTTTATTACTTGAAGTTCAAATATATTGGCTACTAAAATCACAGTTAGGTACTTTTACGAAAGAATATAGGACTTGAAACAAATTTTCATTTACAACGATATCTCTCTCAGCCTTTTAGAGGGATTTGAAAAAATGGTCGATAAGAATAACCTTTGTGCAGAATTTGCAAAATGATCATAGAAGGTGGATTTAAAGTGCTCATATTTAAAATTATATATGTCTAATTTTATAATTAAATTTTGAATTTACTCTAAGCTTTTTTTTTCATTTAAGTAAATTTTGTGATATTAATATATGAGCTCTAGATGAGGATTTGGACATATACATAATTTACTAAAGAGCATGCAAAATACTAAGATTGAAGAGCCTTACTCGCGGTGGATAGTGATAAAACTAAGGCTAGAGAAATAATGTTGTGCAAAACCATTTTCTAACTACCTTTCTCATTTATAGGATAAAATTCGTAGCCTAAAACATAGTTGAAGACAAAGACTAATGGTTTGCTTGCAACAACGATAAGAATTTTCTAATTTTACACTACAATTACTATATTTGGTTTTCAATTGTATAAGATAGGCACAAACGTATTATGTTAAGATTGTGATAGTATTAATACAGATTAGTTAAGGAAAGAACCCGAGAAACCATGTTGGTGGAGATAAAAGTACATGTTATTTTATATTTTTTATATACTTATCTGAAATTATACTCCCCCGCCCCATTCGATATAGGTTTTTTGATCCTGAAATGGGGATTAAGGAAAACTAATACTTTGGTTGGGCACAAGAATTAAGGAAAAAGTAAAAAAAATGCGATGTGCTGTGAGTGTGGGTATTTGGGTAAGAGAGAGAAAGTGAAGTAGATAATAGTAAGTAGATATTTGTTGTGAGCATAATAAGTAGGTCCCATTATTAATAAAGTATTAAAATGTTTCAATTTTGGGATTTGGTAGATTAAAGTGGGGCAACAAAAACAGCAATTTTGAAGACTAAACTGAGACGAAGAGTAATTTTTATTTATTTTTTTGGAAAAAGTGATTTAAAAAGTAGGTGTTGTGTGTATGAAGGAGAGGGAAAGTGAGTATGAATAATAAATAAAAAAATTGTTGTGAGTGAGAAATGTGTCAAATTAATAAAAAATAATAAAAACTTTTTATTTTGCGATATCCTCAAAATGTCATATTTCAGATGGAACAGAAGGGGTATTCTGTAATAATTAGTGTTATTATGCCCGTCGAGTATCGACGGGTTACAAACTAGTTTATATAAAAAGACAATAACTATTTTGCAATTTCAAGAAGGTACAAGCAAGTATAGCGTTAACCATAAAGAGTTCGAATTGTCAAATGGGACCATTGGTGTTACCTTCATCATAATCCAAAGGGTCTGATGCATGAAAGAACTCATCTGCATTGCCATCCAGTTCTACCCTGCATGAATGATATTTAGGCGATGCAACCAAATCATCCTCAGGTTCCCCATTGTCTTCTCTGTTTTCACTTTGATGCAATCTACTATTGCTCATTAAGTCCCTCGGTGTGGATTCGGAAGGTGAATAACATCCTGGCTTTGTGCTAAAGAACTCACGTAATGCTTTAAATACAAAAAGAAAAAAAAAAAACTGAGTTATATAATGAATACAAGACTACTATATGCATGTGAATTAAACCAGAATGTGTTCATTTGAATATTGTAGACTATGAAAAGTCACACACCAGCAAGTCTCCCTAGCATGCGAATCGTGATAGATTGAGCTGAAGATGCTTGTCGATAAGGTTTCCAGTACTTCCAATTCATTGCAAGCATATGCCTCACAGTTGATTGTTGTCCATCATTCACAGGAGATATTACGTACCCTCCACCTGCAAACTAGCAACTAATTATGTATCTCATTAAAATGATGCATGGATTAGCTAAATTATATGGTCAGGGAAGACTTTAGGTTTGAAGGTTGAAAATGGCAACATATATCTTATGTGTGTATTATAGAAGCGCTTAAGAAAATAGCTAATGACTGGAACTTAAGAACAAGATATTTCTTCAATTAACTCATCAAATACATTACTTTTAAGGGAAGCACGGACATAGCCCTTCTGAGGCGGACATTCCTTGTGCAATACAGAATGATAGAGAATAACTGCAACAGATTAAGGGGGCAAAAGAAGAAGAGGGAATGTTATTTCAATTAGAAGGATGCAGGGCAGTATAATCCAGTAAATTTAAAGGATCATATTATGACCGTATGTTCCATCTTCGTCCCTCCTCCAAAATCGATGCAACAGTAGGTCTCTTCGTTTCATTCCCCTGGAAGGTGGATTTGTCAATAGCTGAGCCAAAGAGAGGTACACCCGCATTTCATCCAGAATAAAGTTAAATCATACCAAGGTAGCCAATCTCGATTTAGAACTTTGTGAACAACATCAGTGTGGCCATCAATACGCTCAATAACACTACCCTTGTGGAAACAAAAGTCCCATCTGCAAGGTAGCAAACACTGTTCTAAAAAAAAGAAAGGGGGAGACAATGATCAACAGACTTCATCAATTTCTCAAACTTACTCTGATCTTGAAGAGCCAAGAGACATAAATGTTTGGAAAATGGCCTCTGAAGTCCCCTTGACTACACACATTGCCATTATTTCAGGATAATTGTCACTTGACTGCAATTTAAAAGAACTACCACCAATCAGTAAGGCATTGCATTGGAAAACCTTACAGAAACAGAACGTGACCAACCTTTCTGATACATTTCCTATCGTTTGCTTCTTTAAATAGCCGGAGTCCTGCACAAAACAATGTTATTAAGAATGAAATATTGGGAATAAGAAAGGCATATTAAGGACTTGGTTTTTTCCTGACCATTTTGACAACTAAAGATTGTCCAAGTTGAAGGCGCAACAATATCAGCATTCTCATGATCTGTGCATGAAGAAGAGCAACATGACCATTCTAAAGATCCTGTGCTATGCACTCTGCTAGAACAGTTTAACCTGATAATACAATCATGACTTGTATTGGAGTAAGAAGATGCATGCCAAACTGATACTCCATCCGTCCCAGAATGAACTCCCCACATTTTTTTGTTGTTATTACGAAGGTCATTTGAGCAATAAATTTAGGTTAATTTAATTATCCTAATGAAAGTTTAAAACCTATTATCGATACACCACCATAAATACCATCAATTTTTAGATGTTCATTAGGATAATTAAACTAACCTAAAAATACTGCTCAAAGTACCTTCATATCGACAATAAAAAAAGTAGGAAGATCATTTCGGGACGGAGGAAGTACAAAGTTGGTAAATGTTAAGAAGCTCAATTGAAATTACATAAAGAGGCCAACTGTGTATATTTCACGTCAACATTATACCTCGCGTACTGCCATTCACTTTTAGAACAAACCACAAGGGGTCCTTGGATCAGGTCTGCCTGCAGTCAATTATAATCATACTCTCTACCAGTACAAAAAATGTGTTAATCCCTCAGTCCCATTTATATTGGCCTCATTTGAATTCTTTGGTCAACTCAAGTGAACTTTGACCAAACATTAATGTCAATCTAATCAACCTAATGAAATTCTAAAAAATGTTATTGATGAATTACTTAGTGGTCTATTAATAACAGTTTTTAAAATTTCATTAGGATGATTAGATTGATATTAATGTTTGGTTAAATTTCACTTGTGTTGACCAAAATAGTCAAATATGGCCAATATAAATGTGACGGAGGGAGTACTGATTTTAAAAGTCAAGCAGTTTAGACCTTTATTGTTGCTTCGCGAAAAGTCTTAATCCATCTTGCAGCTTCTTCTGGACTAGTTGCTCCTAACTATGGAAAACTAACGTAAGCATACATTTGGTTATGAAATTTAATAATTTCTTGAAGAAAATCTTCTCCACCTTAATATGATCCTCCGGATTGGATCCATTTTGTAGTGTGAAAACATAGAAGACCTGCAATTAATGGAAGTGTTATACTGTCCGTCAAGGGAAAAAGATGACAAAGTTTTAGTGCTTGAGGTTGTGCACCATCTCCGTGATAGAGCAAAAATGGCTTGAGTTCTATACTTTTCTTTGAATGTTCTCAACCCCATTGTCTGTCACTCGAGTGCTGGAATTTATAACAACACTCCTAATAGGATCCTGCCCCTGCCAAACAATATATTTTTCAATACGAAAAATATATAATCTATATTTCTAAACCAAACAATTTACAAGCTGCAAAAATATGGTGTCACACATCTCATTCACTACTTAATGTACATGGCTTCATATCATATTGCAAGGTTTGCGTGTGTGCTACAGAAATAGTCATACCATAATCAAACAAGATAATGCATCAAAATCATGAGAGAGGGCAGATTGATCTTTCGGGTCACCTTAGTTTCCTCAAATATTCACATTTCACATAAATTTTTCAGTTTGGCCATTTTACAAGATTTCTGCCCCATGTTATTTCAAGTAGGAAAGTGGAGAGCTTCCTTGTGGGATTGCAAGGAAATGGAAATCAGATAGAGATACAATACCATGTAAAGGAATCCATGGGGGGCATGAGTGCGGATTGAGAAGAGATTGTTTACCTTGACAGCAACTATTGCTCCTATATTTCTCCATCCTTACTCTCCGGCTAACACCATGGTCGAATTCCCGCATCAATGGAATCGTCTTCCCTCGTTCTTAATCACAAACCCTAGCTTCTGCTTTTAGATTTGTTTTTCTTTTTTTCTTAATTTGTTTTTTTTTTTATTTGGTGTTAGGGGTTTTTTTATTTTCGATAATAAATCGATTGGTTCGGCCTCAACATTCATGGAGAGAGATTCGTTCCCTGCAATCTCAATTTTCGGCAATGTTCAAGCGTCAATCAAACGTCCATTTGCTTCAAAAATGATTTGGTATCAATCATTTTTCTCATCTTACAGTTTTTGCCTTCCTTCTCGTATTATTTGATTTCTCTCCTTTGTCGAGAGCCTTTGTCTTCTCCCCTTTGTTGGGAGCCTTTGCCTTCTCTCCTTGTTGAGAGCATTTGTATATTGTTTGTATTTGTTCTTGGTTCAATATTTGTGATGCTTGGTTTGACACTTATTGCCTACCAAAATGTGTTATTTTATGAAGTTTTCATAGTCAAAATCTTACCGTCGGGGTTTTTTCTGAAAGCCGATGATAGGCCGTGTCCAAGTTTTGCTTGGAAAGACATTTAGGCGTCGCATGTCATTGTTCGTAAGAGCATTCGTTGAAGATTTGGTTTGAGGATAGACATTGTTGTTCCAGATGTATTAGGCTATTTTAGGGTCTCGGACAGTTTGATCACAATTGTAGGTAGTCGTATAGATTGTCATCTATTTTATGAGCCTCCGACTGTTGTGGAAGGCCTATCGTCAACAAATTTATTAATGCAATCGATATGTTGTTTGCTTAAAAAAAAAAAACCGCTTAGTTTTCATTAAGCAAAATACTTTAGATCTTTGGTAACCGTACTCTCTCTCTCTCTCTCTCTCTCTCTCTCTCTCTCTCTCATCTTCTTCTCCCCAATTCCTTGGTTCTTCCATCTCCATTCCCTTTCTCTTCCTTCTGTTCTCCGGCGATCTTTTTTATAGTCAATCTATTGATCTCGTTCATTTCGTATTAATTTTTTAACTCGATTTCACATTTATTTTGTTCAAGTTTTTAATTTTCATTTTAAATCTAGCTTTTAGTTTTTTTTTTTTTTTTAATCATTGTTGGTTTGTATTGTTGTTTTTCTCTCCATATCTATATGTAAGAGCCTGTGATTTCCTCTGTTATTGAGGGCTTGTGATTCCCCTCCATTGGTGTGGCTGTGTATTGTTGTTGTTGTTTTTATGATTATAGGGAAGTCTGAATCTCACTTAGACCATCTACAATGATGTTTAATGAGGGTGTTGAAAAGCAATTTCAACATGTTGAAGGGTGTTTAATTGATGCAATGTTGTTTAATGGGAGTGTTGAAAAATGGGGTGTGTTGAATAAATTCAACATGTTGAATCCAAGAGAATGGGACACTTGGCATGCAAGGATTGGTTCTTAATATTTCTGATTTTATTTCTCATCCCAATTATTTGAGCTCAATTATTTTATAGTAAATTATTTTTTTTACACCAAAATTCATGATTTTTTTCTCTATAAATAATAGATGTAAGTTTCATTTGATTTGGGCACCGAAAAACCCCCCTTATTTTCTCGTATTTATTTAATTGCAATAAAAAAATTAAGTGTTAAGTATTTTTTTAATTATAAATGATAATAATAATTATATTATTTTACTAATCATAAAAATAAAAAATAAAAAATAAAATAAAATTAGTGGGGTATAGGATGATGAGTTGGAAGGGTGTTGATTTTTATTAAACAAAACCATTGTAGGGTTAAAAGTTGAATGGTAGTTGAATTATTAGGTGGAAGAGAGAAAAGATGACGTGGAGTGTTAAAGTGGGTGTTGAATTGAAATGGATGTTGAAACCATTGTACATGGTCTTAGAGAAGCAGAATAGGGATAAAGACGCAATACTTCATCAAGATGTTCATGAAGTCTAGCGTTTCGAATGGTGGAATCTTTCGAATTCAGGTTTTGTTAAGATTATTTGTTGCAAGGATAGGCTTAGTAGGAATATTCATTTTTTTATTTTTATTTTTTGCAATTGACAAGTCAAAATGCCAATATGTTGACAAATGTAATATCTAGGGCAACGTTTGTAATTGTGAACCTCACCGTTTGGGTAGAACTTCCTATTTCTATGAATAATCGACTTCTAAACGTTTGACATTATCATTATAATATGCTTCTTTTGGTTTAATAAAAAAAAACACTTATTCATTCAAACATTTTCAAATTCATTTTTTTTTTAATTCAGATTTGAAAGGCTCTGAATATCCATTTATTTTTTATACATAAAATAAGGACTTATTTGCCTCTTAATGTTTTTTTTATATGTATATATATATATATATATATATATATATATATATATATATATATATATATATATAGAGAGAGAGAGAGAGAGAGAGAGAGAGAGAGGTAGGTGCTCAAATGAGAACTTAAATATCGTGAGAACCAATCATAACCATTAGATTAGAAAAAAATCAAGGGTCCATATGTTAGATACAATTGATACACTTAGATACATTACAAAAAATTCGATTACACTTGGATACAATAGGTTAATAAGTATTGTATCTAAGTGTTGCACTTGGATACACTATGTTAAAAACTAATGTATCCAATTGTTTTTCGAAAATTAACTAATGTATCCAAGTGTATCAAATGTATCTAACATCAGGACCCTTGATTTTTTTTTTAATCTAATGGTTATGATTGGTTCTCACGGTTCTCATATAAAATGGTTCTCACAGGAGCGCGACCCTATATATATATATGTATATATATATATATACATATATATATATACATATATATATACATATATATATATATATATATATATATACACTCCCTCTGTCTCATCTTAAATTGCACAAAATCGTCATTGCACGAGGATTAAGGAAAAAGTGGAAAAAAAATATGTTGTGAGTATAGATAGTTAGATAGGGGAGAAAAAGTGGGGTAAGGTATAGTATGTGAGTTAGGTTGCGTTTGACGCATCAAACACTTGATGCTTGATGTTTAATAGAATGTAGGGTAATTTGGAGGTATGATGCAATAATTTAGTTCTTTCATCCAACATGAATATGTCCAACACCCTCTTAATGATTGAGAATCATTATCCTTGCTTAACGAATAAGAGCCTCACTCAACACTCGACATCTTGCGCTCAATGTGATCAATTGCATCTTACCTCCAAATTACCCTACATTCTATTAAGCATCAAGCATATAGTGTTTGATGCATCAAACATAGGGGTGGCAAATTGGGTGTTTTGGGTTTACCCATTAAAGTTAAAAATCCATTGGATATCCGGATATTTTAACTTTAATGGGTACACCCAAAACACCCATTTTGCCACCCCTAATCAAACGCAACCTTAGTTGATGTGAGTATGACAAGTAGATCTCACTAATTAAAAAATAAAAAAACTTTCTACTTTTTTTTTAGATTTTGAACCTTATTAACGGCAAAATCTAACGGAATTTTGGAAATGGGGCAATTTGAATATGGAACTCGGGTAAGATGGCCAAACTGAAAAGTTACAAGTAATATGGGCAATGCGCCAATGAATATTCCACAAAACTTTAGAAGAGGTGGACACTGACCAAAATTTCACATTCCATAAAAAAGAAGAAAATGCATAAGTCATCTCAGTGGGCGGATTCATGATTTTTCCACAAATGAAGAAAAATTGCATATCATATTTAAGGGAGGTAAAAATAAATGTTAGTGCATTAAAAAAGGGGGTAAATTGCCCCCCATCCACTACATGCAGGTCCGTCTCTGAGTCATTTTTACCTCCGTCTTAAAATATGAATGACTGAATTCGCTCTCGGTTTCGTTTCAAGACAAAGGCAGTGAGAGACTAAGAGGTTCATTCAAATTAACCGATTATAGAATAAATTTGTATGGAAATGATGAGAGAGAGAGAGAGTTAAAGAAATAGTTACCTTGTTGATGGAAAAATGTGGTTGAGATTTGAAGGTTTGTAGAAGGAGAGGATGGTGTTGAAGAACGAAATATCTGTTTTTGGAGAATTGGAGTCCAAATCTGTTGCATTGAATCAGATAGAGCCAACCTTCCCTTCCAACACCATCTTTTTGGGAGTTAGTAGTGGTACCCATTCCTCACAACTCCTCACTTTTCCCACTTCTTTAGTACTATAGTATTTATACTCAATAAATATATAATATTCCTTCTGTTTCAAAACATATAGTCTGCTTTTTATTTTGGTTTGTCCCAAAATAAATATCGCACTACTAAAACTAAGATGTGAATTGTGGTGATCTTTCTATAATACTCATGTTGATAGAAACAATCATTGCAACGTCATGGAAATAGAAAAAAAAAAATAGCTTGGGCTACTAGGGCAATCAAGAAAGCATAAACAAAAATTTAAAGGCATTGACTTGTCAATTATGAGAAATATTCCAGAACAGAAGGAGTAATCTTCATAACCATACCCTCAGTATATAATACTCCCACTATCTCGGAAAGTTTTTCGCAGTTTGATTTTTTATGATCAAATAAATGGAATTTGATCAACACGTGGATGTCGTTCTTATCATTTTAATGAAATTCTAGCAATTGTTATCAATAAATCACTCAGTGATTAATTTATCAATAACAATTTTTAGAATTTCATTTTAATTATTAAATTGATATTGTCAAATTCATTTATATTTATTATAAAAAGTTAAAATAAGACAAACTTTCCAAAGCCTTAAGCTTTAGTATTAAATTACTAGTGATACTATATAAAAAATGTTACAAGAAATTTAAACTCAAGATCTTAAGATAGAAAATCCAGAAACCAAGTGTTCCTAACCTTACCCTTAGTCTAACTATTACTAAACCAAGTGTTCTTAACCTTACCCTTATAGTATTTGTTTTTTCTTCTTATATCCTGAAATCATTTTTTCATATGCTATTTTTTATTGTCCTAAATTTTTTTTTTCATTTCTCTAATTTGGGTTTAAATGTCCACAAACACAACATGACTAGTGAAGCAAGTGTTAATATTTTTACAAAGTTTGAATAGTCAAATGTGAAGATCATTTTTGAGACGGAGAAAATATTTAAAGTCAGAGTAGCTGAGTAGGTTAGTTGACCTTCATAGATCCATGTGCAACCTTTCAAGTCAATAATAGTAAAGATTGAAAATAAACAATTCCCACTTGTTTCTGTGTTACTTAGAAAATGGATCATAGTGTTGAAGATCTGTTATGCCATATCTCTGCATTCATTTCTCTTCACATTCACAGTTAGTTTCCAACTGTCATCTTGCCCGTCATTACTCAATCTCAAATTGTCAACTCACCCATCTTCACCGTTGGAGCTGTATACGCAATAGTATATTTAAATCAACGTGGCTTTTCATTTTCAAATTGGTTCAAAATTCAATTTTATTTCTAATCTGGGTTAATATAGCATGGTCAACTGGAGCAGCAAAATTTTGACTAAAATAGTCAACTTAATTGCATGCATTTTGATTAAAAACTTATACAAAAATGTTAATTCTAATAATAATCTAAAAATTATTATTGGTTATCAATTTTCTTTTATAAATTCTTGATCAAAGTGTAGTTAAATTGATCATTCTAATCTAAATTTTGCAATTTAAAAGGCCAAATTACAATTAACCCCCCTCCCACCCCAAAGAAAAGTATCCACTCAATCCCACTTTGCACTCCAGTTCAAAAAGTTACTAGAATGTTTGGAATTTCAACTTTCAAATCATCCCACTTTACTCACAGGCACTTTCCAAATCATCTCACTTTACCCCCGGCCAAGTGCATGTCAAGGGGTAAAGTGAGACAATTTCAAAAATAATATACCAAACTGACCTACTTTTCGAACGGTTGTAAGTGAAATTTGGTAGATACGTTGAAGATGTAAACGTGATTTGGCCCAATTTAAAATAAGTCATGAAAGTATATTTTTATTGACTTGTTAGTTGTTACTAGTTCTGCTAATAAAACTAATGGAACTGTCAACAAGGTTGTGTCGAAGTTAAAGTTAGTGGCAACATGGTACCAATGTGGCATTGCTACATTATCAATTCCTTTCGTTTATTAACACCATAAAAATAAGGCCTCTCGGTGCACAAAATATCCCCACAATGAAGGTCTACGTATATAAATATAAAAGGCGGTTTCAAAACTCAAAGTTGTGACTTTAAAGTCAAACGACAACACTCACACCAGTGCGCCAATAACCATACCCACTGGATTGAACATTTGTCCAGATCATTGTCCGAAAATTGACTTGGTAGTTTTCTTTATATTTCTAAATGGGTTGTGTCGAAGTCCCATGTATCCCACATCAACTTGGAGTTGATCAACTATATAAATTGGATAACCTGACTCCTTTACAAGCCTTTTATGGGGATGAAGACTGAATTCTAATAAGCTGATACGTCAGAAAAGACACCAACTCTTTTTCTAAATGAGTCCAATTGAATTCAATATTGAACGTTCAAACTTAGCTTGTTCAATAGTTTAGCTTGACTTGATATGTTCTCAAATGACATCTTTGTCGAATCTAATGGGGAAAATGTGAATTACTAGCTCAAAAAATGTCGATAATCATGTGCATAGAGAGATGAAATTTACTCAAAATGAGAAAAATGTAACATTTTTTATTTAAAAGAATCAAAAACCATTTACACTCGTGTCGAATGCATGAAGAAAAGAAAATTAAATTTGTATAATCATACATACACTCTGAGATGATCATTACAAGCTAGTAGCTTAAACAAGAGAGTCTTTCGCCGTTTTCATAACATCAAAATGACTTTCTTTTTCTTGAATCTTCCCTCCCAAAAGTGGTGTACTCCCATCTTTCTCTTTAATCTACACATAAGAACAATAAATAAACGATTAATTCCAATACTCTTAGCAAAACTCCGTGCATACGTGAGTTGTGATATATATATATAGAGAGAGAGATAGAGGGGGAGAGAGAGACCTGAGAAACCGGAGAGTCACCAGATGATTTCTTCTTGTTTTCATGAGAGCAAAAGTAAGAATATAAGCCCATTCCAACAATGGCAACTAATATTCCAATAACATTCCTGAATGTGAAAGGGTCATGGAGCAAAGTGTAGCCAAATCCAAGAACAAGGCATGTCTTTAAATGACCTAGAACTTGATATGTAACCGGCGATGTCTTCCCAATTACCAAAAAAGTGCTAAAGTTGACCGACACAGCAATCAAGCATGACAATATAATGAATCCCTGCATGCAAGTAGTCACACATTTATTGTTAATTTGATGACTATTCAGTCATTGAATTAATAACTGGCCAGAAAAACTGGCCAGTTATTGATTCAAATTCTTTAGGTTATCCAAAGAAGGCTGGAAAAAAAAAAAAAAAAAGGACAAAAAAGGGTAGAGAAGAGTACCAAAACAAGAGGTGAATATTTGTAAGCAAAAACATTTTGCTTGGTAAGGTATTGGTCTACCAAAGGGCCAGATACAAAGAGGATGGCAGCTTGAAATGGGGCTGATTGATAAAGAAGCTGAGTGGATGATACATTCAGTCTCTTCTGTATTGTATTTGTGAGCTGAAATTGGCACATTTGGTTAAGAAATAACTTCTCATCTAGATACTCATAGTTCAAATAAACAAACATAAAACTAGTCTTAATATATTCCCACAGTCCCATTATTATAAGTGTCACATTTCTAGATTAGGACACATTTTTAGTGCAATATTATTATGTCACAAGCAATGCGCACACAAGTAAAATACACTCATTAAAAAGATTGACAGTGAACTGTGACACTTATTATGAGACAGACGGGGAAATTA
Organism: Campanula takesimana; assembly: GCA_026119855.1. Lineage (NCBI taxonomy): Eukaryota > Viridiplantae > Streptophyta > Magnoliopsida > Asterales > Campanulaceae > Campanula > Campanula takesimana. The sequence continues at coordinate 310,927 of JAOWBW010001144.1, read as the reverse complement.
ATATGAAATGAATAATTATTAGTAAAAAAAAAAAATGATGAAAATGTTGAAAAGGATACAATTTGGCCAACACATGTGGTGATGATGGCTAGGATGGAAAGAACTGTTCCAACAAAATTGAGCTGAAGATCTGTCACTGATGCAATGCCAACTCCCACAAGTAGAAGGAAAAGAGATAACTTTATCTTTTGGCTGCAAATTAACAATAGTATTAGATTATATATATAAAAAAAGATATCATTTTCTCTAAACAAATAACTAATTACCTGAATTGTTTCTTCAAGAAAAGAGTTTCTAGTAACACAGTGAAAGGTATAATTGCAAGTTTGGTCATCTGCAAAACACTCAAAGAAATTTAAATTTCCATACATACACATTCGACCAATTATTTCAAAATTCTTTGTACTCCCTCTGTCCCAGAAAGATAGTCACATTTTGACTTTTTATGGTCAGCTTAAATAAACTTTGACTAAGCATTGGTGTCAATCTAATGATCACAATGAAATTTTAAAAATTGTTATTGATAAATCACTTAATGATTTGTCGATTACAATTTTTACAATTTCATTAGAATGAGTAGATCAACATCAATGTTTGGTCGAAGTTTATTTATGTTAACCATAAAAAGTCAACACGGGACTATCTTTCTGGGACAGAGGGAGTATTATACAACACTTAATGTGATGACGAATTGTACTCCCCCCGTCTTAAAATGATAGTCCTTCTTTTTGTTTGTCCCATAATGTCAGTCACATTTTCAAAATCAAGGCTTTAAAATTACACAAATTCCAAAACGTATACTATAACTTTAAAATATTTGGAAAGTAAAAAAAAAAAAGACTATCAATTTGAGACAGAAGAGCATAGTACAAGTCACCTCACAACATCTAAATTAAATTAGATAAAGATTGTATTGTACTAGTTAGTTACCTGATAGAAGCCAATGGAGTTGAATCCTAAACTGAGGTTGAGAAAGCCAATGGAAATACCATTAAGGAGACCAAAGAGTATGACAGTTTTCATGTCAATGGGTTTATTGTCAAAGAAATTCAAACGGTGGGCCACATGAAGTGTGCAATATGTTACCATCAGATGCCAACTAGTCAATGTTGTAGCTGTAAAAACAACCACATGATATATATTAGGGCAATGCTAGGGGCACGAAAGAAGTTCACAAAATGATGGATACAAAATGAGGTGGTGATATTTTATTGGTTACATCGATAGTGGACCCGTCACACTCTAATTGAAAACACCAATAAAATCTTAACACCTCATTTTGTAGACCAAATTATGTGGCTCTTTTTTGTGACTTTATATTTACCCTATATATTAACAAAACCCAAACTTAAGGATTACTACTCATGTCAAACAATGAGTGTTAATTTTATATAATGATTAATTAAGAAACAAGGAAGCTTAATTAAATTAAGTTGGTCTAATAATATATCCATTCCATGCATGTAATCCCTTCTCATTATTCTAATATGAAAGCACTTATGGTATACAGCATGCATAAAGTTAAAGAAATACATAAGGAGCTGTCACTGCACTAAACGTAAGTTTAATATAAATTACGGATTACTCTATCCGTCCCATGACTATGTAGGCAAATTTTCATTTTGAGCGTCTCATTGATTGATAAGTTACACATTTTTAAAATGGTAAAGAATATTTGCTATTCCGTACACTCATTCTCTCTCCTACTTTACTTTTATACTCATAACACCAATTAACATACTATTCCCTACCCCACTTCTCTCTCTTACTTCACTTTTCACACTCACAACAACTACCCACTATTATTCTTCCTTTAATTTCCTTGCACAGCTGATTTTGTCTACATAGTTACTATGAGATGGAGGGAGTATAACTTATCAAGAATAGGTCAAATATTTCAATGAAGAGATAAATTTATTGTTATGGATAAATAATGAAATCTTAACCATGATTTGGAACCTCTAACTTTGAGGTTATTAAAATTTAATCGCGTCACCTCAATTCGCATTAATCATCGATGCAATTCAATAGTCAAGATTAAACTGTATCAAAACAACATCAATTTAACACGAAACACAGAATTGAATTCATAAATGAGACAATGCAATTTTAGCCTTGACTGACGCCACTAAATATTTAGAGAAGCCTCTCACGTACGAGACAACCACTTAATTAATTGACTTGTTTCCACAATTAATTACTCCCTCCGTCCCAAAATGATATTCTCATTTGCCCTTTCTCGTTGTCCCAAAAAGTTCTAACTTATCTACAATATAAGCTTAATAGTGCATAAACAAAGCATGGCTAGCGAAGCAAGTGTTCATATTCTTAAAGAAGATTATTTTGAGACGGAGGGAGGGAGTATGATAAAAGTATGAATTAAGGATAAATAATGGAAAGAAATTAAATTAGGGATGGAAATAGAGAGCGAGTAAAGTGTAAATGAATTACCAAAAGGGAAACCAAGATTGCTCATGAGGGCTTTGTTGCAGATAACGATGGAAACGGAAGAAGCCACTGACAGAAATAAGGCTCCGATTACCCCCAACTGGAATCCATTCATTTCTCCCATCTTTCTTTAATTTCTAGCCAGCTATATATACACGTTTATATCTATCTATCTATCTATCTATATATGATCAAAATTAAATTTAATATCTCAAGGAGCTCCGGCGACCGGAGATGGAAATACTGACGGTGAAGACTGTCAATGAGAATAAGAGAGAGAGAGAGAGCCGTTGGGGTTGAAGATGAGTGAGAGGATGTTGAATGAAAGAGAGAAAAATGGGAGTCTTTTTATTTTTGTGAGATTGGCGGTTGTTGGTTTCTCTCTCTACAACTCCTACCACTTTACTTTATTATTGACTTAACTCTCTTAAATCTTTCTCAAACAAAATATAATAAATTTCTCACTTTTTAAATCTAGCCGCTTCGTAAATATTAATGATGAAGAAGAATAATTATGATGAGTTAGAATTTGTTTTCTAGAGAAAAAAAAAAAAAGAAACACTAGAATTTCAAACTCGAAATAAGAAAAATCCCTGGATTCGGCTCCGAATACCAAATGATGTACCGAAGCGGAAACATAAAAAAGGAAAAAAATGATATAAAAAAAAGACTATTTTAAAATTTTATTGATGAAAAGGAATAATTATGATAAGTTACATTTTTTATTTTATTTTTAGAAAAAAGAATAAGAAATAGAGAATTTCAAATCCGAAACAAGAAAAATCTCCGGTTTCGGCTCTGATTACCAACTGAATGAAGCAGAAGCATAAGAAGGGTAAAATGGATTTAAAAAACTATTTTAGAATTTTCTTCAAGCGGGAAAGAATGATGAAAAGGAACAATTATGATAAGTTAGAATTATTTTTACTTGTTAATTTATTTTATTATTTTATGAATTTATTTTAAATAGGTATTGTCTTTATTCTTAGAAGTAGATTAGGGTGATATTCTAATGTTTTATCGTTGATTATGTTACTATATAGACTAGGGTTAATTTTAGAATGTTTTGACTGGTTTTTCAAGTCCTAAGAACCCTATATGATTAGCGATAGTTTTAATTCCGAAAATTAGTTGTTTTATTGATTGATAAAAGGTTTGATTAAATCTTTATTTCCGATTTTTGGTACTCTTTTAGAGTCAACACGAAGGTTGAATATCACTTATTAGTAATCGTGTGCGTTCAACAGTAATAAATTCATCTAAGTCTTTCGCTATGTCAACTAACTCCCTCCCAAATTTGATAATCCCGTTTGAATTTTCAAATAGTTTAAAGTTATATTATAAGTTTTGAAAATTCAATGATTTTAAAGCTTTTGATTTTGAAATAAGACTGACTTTCTAAGACAAGTAAAATAAAAGACAGGACTATCATTTTGAGTTGGGATGGAGGGAGTATAACGCGTATTTCATTATAATAGTCCTCTTTCATTCGTCTATAAACATTTTTCTAACTCGGAAATTATTTCGCATTCAAAATATGATAGTTTTCTTTTGTGTTATGAAAAAACATCATTAGTTTGATATAAATTATAAGAAATATAACAGTGTATTAGTACAAACTTAATAAGCTTAACTTACAAATATGGAATCTTATTTTTAATGTGAAAAGATGAGATTATTATGATGTTTGTTGTTATGCCAAATAGAAAGGAATTCGATGACCATTCATTAATTATTCTACTCCTGTCAAAAAATGAACATCTAAATTTAATTTTAATAAAAACAATTTTGCACATTATTATTTTGACATGAAATAAGTATTATATTCACGCTGTAAAGTGCTATGTGAAATAATAATAATAATAAAAAATTATACATAGTAACTTTAAAATATTATATTGTACAACACACTATACATCATTACGATCAATACTCCATGTTATACAATAAAACACTTAAAATATTAAATATAGCACACCTAGTAAAAAAAAAAAAAAAAACAATGTGCCAAGTCAATTGCAACCATTTTGTCTTGGTTCTCCAAATGTAACATCTTGAAGTGTTGTGAACATCAACAACAACATGGTAATTTTGAAAATGAAATTTTGATTTTCCTTCATTTTTTTTTTCTAAAACAAAAACCTTTTTTGTTGAGACATCAAAATGGAATGATTGAGTAAAGTATAAGGTAGGAATTAGGTGGGAGGAGAACATTGGGAATATATACGTATAACTGACTTTATAAGCAAATCAACAAACTAAAATTTCAAAGAGCAAAGGAGCAATGCTAGGGGCACAAAATAAGGTCACAAAATATTGCTCACAACATGAGGGGGCGATATTTTATTCGTTGCATCGATAACGAACCCGCCACACTCTACTTAAAAACACCAATAAAATTATTACATCTAAGATTTTATGAGCAAAATCTTGTGACTTTTTTGTGCCTCTCTAGTATTATTCAATTTCAAATTAGTTTGGTGCAATTACAAACTTAACTTAAATCTCACTCCAAGAACTTTGGTACCTTCACCATCCTAAAGTACCCCCAACAACTTGCAGGTACAATAATAGAGTTGACACAATTTTATATTAACAAAAATGGCAACTAACGATTTTCAAATTAGTTAATTAAATTTAAAGTGAATGGACTAATTAATATTTCCATTTGAATCATAGCTTGTATAACAATTTGCACCATTTTAATTAAAATGATCAATTTAATTGCACTTTGACTTGGACTTTATAATTTGTTTTAATGATCTTAATAAAAATCTAAAAACTATTATTGATTTACCATTATAAATACTATTATTAACATTTTCATATTTTTATTAAATTATCAAAATCATTAATATAGTCTTGATCAAAATATGTTGACTATTTTAATTAAAATGATGCAAGTTGTTTTGAGACAATGGGAGGAGTAAACAGTAACAATGAACAAGCCTTAGCAGTTAGCAACAATAAAGATCGTATGAGAAATGACTCGGGAGAAAATTTGGGGGGAAACTAGTTTCTCCATAAGTTATAAAAAATATTGTTTTTATAAGGTTTAGGGTTTAGGCCTTTAGGGTTTAAGGTAGGTTTAGGGTTTTAGGTTTGGAGTTTAAGGGTTAAAACATGACTTTTTATAACTTATGGAGGAACTAGTTTCCTCCAAAACACACTCTAGTTACTAAAACTGAAAGCGTAGAAATTAAAAAAATATGTTGAAAAAGTAAATGTTGTGAGTATGAGAGAAAAAATGAAGTAGAAAATAATAAATGGATAGTTGTTGTGAATGAGTAGAAAAAGGAAAATTAAACATTTTGAGTGTTGAGAATTTAGTGGTACCCCTATAGCAATCTGAATGAAGAACACAAAACTCACAAGCACAATTATGAGAGAATCACACACACATGAACACAAGAATTGTTTACCCGGTTCGTTCAACACATGAACTAGGTCCGGGGGCAATTGTCAAGCCAATATATTATTAAACACCTTTTAATATGTTGCTGAAATGTGTTCTAGGTCGTATCTATGCTTATATAGCAGTACAAGGAAGCCCTAGGTCGATTTGGTAGAGATTGCATCAAAATAAGAAACAAATAATTCCTGGCCGACAGACCAGGCGCCCGCCTGTAGACCCCCGAGCGCCCGCTTACTCCTCTCGCCAGAAACTGTTCCTTTCTGTCAAGACCGGGCGCCCGTCTGGTATGGTCCAGGCGCCCGCCTGCGTCTCCGCCCAGGAATTCCCCTCCGTTTTGAACTCCTTGATCTCACCAACTCCTACGACTTAGAGTCCTTATCCCCTTTGATTCCTCGTAGTTTAGGACTCCAATCCCAACATTGAGTAAGTAACCATTAATATAAAATGCTCAAAGCAAAAATAAGTAACCATTAGTTTGGGAAGAAGGGAATATCTTCTTACAATTTTACTCCCTCTTACTTAGTTTTTCCCATTATTGACTTTGACTTTTTATTATGGTCAACATAAATGAGTTTTAATCTGATATTAATCTAATCATTTAAGTGAAATGCTAAAAATTGTGATTGACAAATCATTATTTATCCACAACAATTTTTAAAATTTTATGTCGACCATGAAACAAACTTTTAGAGATGGAGTAGTCTAATTATTTTCATTTTAGAAATGCACTAGTATAAGTTTCTTGGGACAATTTTCCTGCCTGGATAAAGTTATTTGAAGAAGAAATGAAAAACAATAAAGCAAAGTTCATCCAAAAATAACACTCCATTTTTCATAGACAACTATAGAATCGACTACATAACTAAGTGGAATCTGGTAATTGTGAATTTATGCACAAAGATTTCATATTCTAATTGTCAATCTCATTTTACAACCTATAAGTACACGAAACCGTAACTACTACCCCTTACTGATCAAAAAAAAAAAAAAAAAAAAAACACGAAATACCATAGGAACGAATCGAGCTCTGAAGCACCCCATCAAGAAACAGATGAAAGGGGACATGTATAAAGAAAATAAAGCAGCAATTTACAAAGGTGGACGGGCATAGAGGACTAGAGGAGGGACAAGTTAACCCTTTCCGAGCTTTGAAAAATATGCTTTATCAGCGTTGGCAAGACGATCCTGAAACAGAGCCCATTCACTTCTGCACCTCTCTCTCACCTATACCAAAAAGGTAAAGAGTAGACACTGGTTAAGTACAATAGTGAGAACCATGTATAACCATTAGATTAGAATCAAAATCAAGGGTCCAAATTATAGATACAGTTGATACACTTGGATACAATACTTAAATTTTGATATTGCACTTGGATACAGTAGCTATATAACTATTGTATCCAAGTGTTTTTGAAAATTGCACTTGGATACAGTAACTTAAATGACTAATGTATCCAAGTGTATTTTAAAATTTAGCTATTGTATCAAAGTGTATCTATTGTATCTATAATCTGAACCCTTGATTTTGTATTTAATCAAACGGTTATGCTCGGTTTTCACGGTTCTCATTTTAAATAGTTCTCATTGGAGCGCGACCATATATATATACTCCCTCTGTCCCACTCGAATTAGGACAAATTTCCATTTTGGGTGTCCCCTTCGAATTAGGACAACCCAAAAATGGAAATGTTTTATTTAATGGGACCCACATTTACACTCACAACAACTTTCCACTCATTATTCTCTACCCCACTTTCTCCTACTTCACTTTTCATACTCACAACACCTACTCCACTAACACTTTTTCCTTAATACATGTGCCTAACCCAAAAATCCTAATTCGGGTGGGACGGAGGGAGTATATATATATAGGTAGGTGCTCAAATGAAAACTTAAATATCGTGAGAACCGTGAGAACTTGGATACATTAGGTAAGAACCTAATGTATCCAAGTAATGTATCCAATGTATCCAAGTGAACCATTGGATACATTAGGTAAAAACCTAATGTATCCAAGTTCTCACGGTTCTCACGATATTTAGGTTCTCACAGGAGCACGACCCTATATATATACTCCATCCGTCCCATCCGAAATAGGATTCTTGGTCCCGACACGGGGATTAAGGAATAATAATCTTTTATTATAAAAAGTTGTTTGAAAAGTAGGTGTTGTGAGTATGAAGGAGTGAGTGGGTGGGGAATAATAAATGAAAAGTTGTTGTGAGTATGACAAGTGGGTCCTACTAATAAAAAAGTAATAAAAGCTTTCCATTTTGGGATGTCCTATTTCGAGTGGGACACCCAAAATGGCAAAACGTCATATTTCGGGTGGGACGGAGGGAGTATATATATATAAGATGGAAGCGAATTCTTAAAGATGTAAATATACATACCCCTTGCCACGGAGCTTTCCCATTCTCAGATTCACCCTAAATATTTACCAAAAAAAAAAAAGTAAAAAATGAAAAGGCATCATCAATGGAAAACTGAATCATACAAAAGATGATAGGAATATTAAAGCCATGTAAATAGATGCACAATTAATAGTTTTTATGTACTCCTTCCTTCTCAATGTGATATTAGGCTGTTGTAAGCCTGGCAATTGGGCGGGTCGGGTTCTAGCGGGTTAAGACGGGTCTGTCCGCCACATCCCGTTTACTTTTGCGGGTCGGGTTGAAACAGGTCGGGTGACGGGTTGTGACGGGCCGACACGTTTATCCCCCCCCCCCCCCCCCTTTTTTCCACTTGGGATGTCGACCCAAGCTATTTGTTCTCGCGGGTTGAGTCGGGTTGACCCGTTAAGCTTCGCGGGTTGAAATGGGTGACCCGCTTTAACCCGCTAACTTTAGCGGGCTGGGTCGGGCGGGTTAGCGGGTAAAGGGGCACAATTGCCAGGCCTAGGCTGTTGTAATTAAGTCCCAAAATAATGTTTCCTTTCCCTTTCAAAGAAGCTTTTTATGCCCTTGGATATTTTGAGATATGTGACACCAGCATCGAAATGATTACCGGGTTACTTTTTGTGTGGATAGATGTTCAACGGGATGTGTGACACCCGAATCAAATCATGTCACATCTACTATGGGGAAGAAATCACTCACTGACAATTATTAATGCCTTTACCAATCCCTATATAACGAGTCTCCATGAAGGACATTTAGAATATACTGCCAACTTATAGTGCCTTTACTGTATTCAGATATGTAGTACAATAGAGAAAAAAAGAACAGAGTTTCGGACTTTTATAAATAAAACCCAACACCACCATCAGCAATCACTTCGTAATTCAGAATGCCAAAGATGACTAACCTGACTCCCAAGTGAAGGAATGACTTGATGAATAACCCATTGCGAATCAACCACTCCAATTTTCTCATGTGCAGGCTGCAAGGGAAATACAAGTGTGATCACAAGCATCTATGGATACGACACTATATCCGACATGTTACAACCACTATTTTGACCCAAAAATGTACTCATAAACTTAAGTTTAGAACTAAAGTATACTACTCCGTCCCAAAATCAATGTCTAAATATACTCTTTTGGGACGGCGGGAGTACATTCTTTTTTATGAAGAACTGAAGTATACATAGAATCAAATATCTGCTGAATTTTTGCTTGCTATGGTCTACGTGACGCGATTATGTAGGACATTCACACATTTCAGGTCTGGATTAGAGAACCAAACGATTAACGTACTCGTACACATTCATCTACACCTGTCCACAAACACCCGCAAGGGGTATATTGGGAATAAAATGCAGAATATGAAATCAAATCATGCAGCTCATTCTTATGAGGCTATGGTAACAAAATTTGAAAGTGAGGTTTTGATTGCAAGAAAAATCCATCAAAACTAGGCAAGTTCACAAGAGAGGAACCCAAATGCATGTAAAAGAAAAGAGGCCGAGCGGTGAGCAGGGAAAGAAGAGAGGAGGAGGATTAAAAATGCCACTGACCTCTACACATCTTCTGAGTGCGAAATCCAAACCCCATCCATGAACCAAATCGTTCTACACAAGTGCATTTGAGAAGGCAACATTAGTATAGTCAAAGGCACAAAGAACGAATGAGAAGATTCAGTACTCCTATAATCAACCGAACCATAATAAGGACTAAGCTACCTGAATCATATGCCACACGCACCGCCAAGCTTCACGAGAAAAAACAGGGGCCATAATCTCCACAAATCTGGATAAAGGCACCAAAAGCAAATTATCTGAGCCAGACTGAGGTTCACTAGAAACAAAATAAATGATATGCTTATTATAAGACTAGTATTTTTGGCAACACAAATTGGGGGTCTTAAGTGTGCCAGAAAAAATTGTTTGTGGAATGGCTTACCAAATTCACACAAAGTTTTCACGGCTTTTGAGATATCAATATTAAGTCAGGAAAAATAAAATTGTATGCAGATGATTACACAACACACACACATATATACTCCCTCCGTCCCATTTCAAGTTAGACAAATTTCTATTTTGGTTCTCCCATTTTAGACAAGCCCATAACGGAAAGTCTTTTATACGGATTTTTTGTGTTCTTTTGACCAATGGAGCTCACTTGTCATACTCACAGCTAGGGATGGCAATTTGTCCGAACCCGATCCGTTCCGAGGGTGTTCCGATCCGAAAATTTCGGGTTCAATATGCATTTTCAAAAATCCGATCGGGTTCGGCCAGAACCACCGACCCGACCCGAATTTTTAGGGTTTCCTGTTTTTTATTTCCACCCCCCTTAGTTTCATCATTTACCATTTGCCCCTACCTATATATTGTAAAATTAGGGCTCAGCTTCCCCACTCTCCACAAATCTCACGCCGCTACTCCACAAAAGGCGATTCACGATGCCGCTACTCCACAAAAGGCGTATTCACGATGCCGCTACTCCACAAAAGGCGATTCACGATGCCGATTTGCTAGCCACACCGCCGCTCCAGCTCGCCGTTCCAGCTCGCCGTCGGTCGTCTCCGTTCCAGATCTCCGTCGGTCGTCGTCGTTCCAGATTGCCGTCGGTCTTCGCCGTTCCAGCTCGCCGTCGTCTCCGTTCCTCACCGTCGCCCTCGCCAGCACACCTGCTCTACCAAGGTAAGTTACTGACTTACTGTCTCAAATGTATGAATTGGTATGATTGAATGATATTTTTTCAAATGTATGAATTGGTATGATTGTTGGCTAATTAACGATATTGGTCTTTGATTGAGTGGTATAGTTATAGTTGGTATTATCACTGTGGATGTTGAAGTATGTTGCTTGAAGTATGTTTTTTTTTTGTTGGAACAACATGGTGGTGGCTGTTTCAAAAAACAACCTGTTTGTCTCTGTTTTTTTTTTTTTGTTGTTGTTGGTGTTACTGTCTGCCAGACTGCCAGGAATTTCTACTTCGGGTTTCGGATATCGGGTTTCGGATCGGAACAGCGTTCGGGTACGGATCGGGTCGGGTCAAGGATCGGATCGCGGTCATGGCAGTTCGGATCGGGTTCGGGTTCGGTCACACATTCGCATAGTTCGGATCGGATTCGAATCGGTCCTGGTCCGATCCGAACCCGACCCGTTGCCATCCCTACTCACAGCAACCTGACACTATCCTATATCTTACTAACAATTCCTACCCCACTTTCTATACAACACCTTAATATCATACACTTTTCCTTGATCCATTTCATCTCATTTTGTCTAATTTGAAATAACATCTCACTGCCAACGGATCTCTTTGGCCTACATGAGGTTCATCCCCTAATCAAGTGACTGCTAATGGATCCCTTTGGCCTAAATGAGGTTCATCTCCTAATCAAGTGACAAGCAACACCAAAGGTGCGCGTTTGGTGACTCCAATCCCATGGGGTAAAAGATCAAAGCTTACACTGATACAAGATTGAGAGGATTGTGCATGTGTATGTGCAAGTATGAGAGATAAAAAGGTAGAGAGAGAGAGAGAGAGAGTACGCAGCACAAGGGGGCAAATGCGGATCACTGCACCAGCCTGGTTTCTCATCTGTATCCCTAATCACCAAATGTACACAAAAATCGTAAGCACGGATAGTTAAAGGCAAACTTGAAGGAAAAAAAAGTAAAGTAAAATAGACAAAAGCCATATCATAATTCATTACTTCTCGTCACTTTTGTTTTCGTAAGGGAGCAGGGGAGGAGGGATATAACAATTCACTTCTCATAGTACTTTTTAATGTAAGAGAGCAGGGGAGGGGGGTTATAATGTAAATCCATTAACTTACTTGTGAACTTCTTTGTCACCTCTCCTCTTTGTCATTTGCCATGTGAGTCCATTATTGGGTTCAAGACCTGGTTGAGAAATATGCAAGCCATGTTTCCTAACTAAGTGAATATATCTGCACACCATACAGAAGAATAAGAATTTGCCAAGCATCTTTAGTTATTAGCATCAAACTTAATCACGGTTTATATGCAAAAAACAGAAGAAATACTTGTCTGCATTAAAATGTTCAACTCCAAGGTCTTCATCCCAAATGAAAATGTAATCATAAGCTGCTACAACATCTGGATGCAGAAAACGCTTCGCATACCACCTTAAAAGAAAGAAGCAGAAGTTGATGAATGAACAGCGGAGAAATTGATGAGAATAATTTCTTAGTAATCACTATACAAATTATGAGATGTGTTTCAGTTCTTCCTCTAACTTTTCTCAACATTATCAAACTACTACCTCCGTCCCAAAATGATCTTCACACTTTTTCACCATTACTATGAATGAAATTTGAGCAATAATTTTAGGTTTATTTTAATTATCCAAATGAAAATCTAAAACTTGTTATTGATAGTATTATTGAGGGTGTAACAATAAAAAGTTTTAGATTTTCATTAGTATAATTAAATCAACCTAAAATTATTGCTCAAAGTTCATTCGTAGTAACGGCGAAAAAAGTGTGAAGATCATTTTGGGACGGAGGGAGTACTAAATAATATTTCAAATTCAATATTGAACATCGAGAACATGTGCTATGTGGTGGACCCTCCTCATACTTACCATTTGGTTTGTTTCCGTATACTGACATGAATCGCCTGCTTTGCCCACTCAAATTGATCCCATTCACTTGTCCGGCCATCATAGTGAAAAAGCATAATTTGGAAGTCCTCAGAAAACTAAGGGAAAATGTATAATAGGTCAGTATCCTGAAAATACTATCAAATCAAATAAACATATCTTGGCATTTTGTAAATAATAAACATAATCAAATCCACTAAAGTGACCTTTTTAACTGCTTTATCAATATTTTCCTTTTGATCCAAGCCAACTGTGAAGGTTACCAAGTACTTTGGCTTCTTTTTCAAATCCTGAAAGTTCCATACAACCTTGTGAGATTGCAGCCGTAACCTAGAGTAATAACGGATATGATAATGAAATAAAATATAGGAACTTAAATGCCATTTTTTTTTCTTATTCAGTGATGCTGATCTGATATCTGTAGTAATCACAATGGTGTGCATGCTGACGAGATGTATTGTCATAGCAGTATGTGAAGACAGAAATTTACAGGTAATCTTTACTGCTCACCTATGCATAAAGCAACAAAATAGACAGAATAAATAGATGTATAAAGGTTTATCCTTTGAATGATAATCCAGAAAAATGCAATTAAAAAAAGAAAAGAGAAGAATTATTTGCATATATTCATAGTGCTAAAGTTGTGTGCTAAAGATGCATATCACAAGCCAATCAAGAACAATTTATTCTCAGCACAAAAAAATTAAAATAAAGAATACCCCTGCTGGTACATCTTAGTAGTTGCATACACAAAATGTTTGGTCAAACTTTTTTTTTTCCAAGAAGAAAATAGGGGAGAACAACTCTTTTGTATGAAATTCAATCATGTAATTCAAGATACAGCTCCATTAGCAGTGCCCTCCACACACACACACACCCCCCCTCCCGGGCCAACCTCCCAACCCTACCATGCCACTGTCCCACTGCCTTCCTAAAATGAGGTCAACCTTTCTGCAAGTCATGTGAAAAGAATAGTACCACACACTCGAGGCTTTAGCAAGCGAAGTGAAAAGAAACTGAATGAAGGTAAGCAGCATCATAAAGAAAGTAACGTGGGCAGACATTTAATAAATTACATATAAAACAGCTATCAGATATACAGACCAAGAAGATAAACACTAATCATTATTGCAAACTCCAGAAGAACATCTATTTCTCAAAGACTACTATTAAACATACCTCACTTGGATCACCCCATAATCTTCGTAAATAAAAATCAGATTCTGAGACTACAATCCCTGGAGGTAAGGATTCTGCACCACGAGGATTCGTTGGAACATAGATCTAGAAGCAAAACCAATAGTAAGCCAATAATCAGTCCAAATATTGTCCTAGTGACCACCTACAATGCTGTATCAAAATCAACAAGTTTGCAACTCTGCATTAACAGCAAGGCCCGAGATCAACAGGGAGCATTGCTGACATAATTTTTGAAAGATGAACTACCTAAACAATAAAATATAAAGATCAAGCCATCACTATTTCAATATAACAAGATTTATATTCACACCTTCATCCATGCCCAAAAAAAATATCAGGGGGACTTGCAACTAACAAAGCTTAAGCAGTTATTATAGAAAGAGATAGGAAGAGAGGGAGAAGGAGAGGGAGAGAGAGAGAGAGAGAGATTTGTCCATTTACCTACACGTTATCCAGGAGTATTGTTTATGTTCCAAGATAAGTTATAACAAGACTATTAAGCTGATATATAATTGCTTCAATATTCAATTATAATATTAGTTGTGTTGAAAACCAACAGCCTTTAGCTGACATACACAACCAAGATTAACAGGAATATAGAGAGAAATCGAGGGAGAAACCCAGTTCACCCGACTGGGAGGAGAGAGAGACATTTTTCATTTATATACCAATATGTTACAAGAGTATTGCAACATTTGTACACACTAGGCATGAGTCACCAAACCTATATACCTAGTATTTACATACACCTCCTACATATTTTACCTTTCAATAGGAAGGGTTGAAGCTCCCCCTGAAATCTACAAGGGTGGAAGCTCCGACTTGCGTAAGCCAATTGCTTTCATGTGCTTCTCAAAAAATGGCTTTAGGTAATGACTTCGTAAATAAGTCAGCGCAGTTGTCTTGACTTCTGGTGTGCTGGATCATTATCTGATTGAGCTCCTGTTGTTGTTAATTGAAGAAAAACTATGGTGCTATGTGGTTGGTTTTATCAAACCTATATACCAATATGTACACACTAGGCATGAGTCACCAAACCTATATACCAATATGTTACAGTACTCTTGTAACATATTGGTAAGTTTATAATATGTATAAAGATCAAGATGTGAACATAAGCTGCTGGATATTCCACATCAATACCTATAGACATGCAAACTTAATCGAAAGATTGAGATGCGAACTCCGCAGCATTATCCAGTATGATGGATTTGATATAACAATCTGGATAATGTGCTCTCAGTCGTTAATCTGAGATAGGAGCTTTGCATAGGCAGCATTCCTTGTGGACAATAGGGTAACTAGTGACCATCTAGTTGAGGTATCAATCATCACCATGAAATATCTTAATGGTCCACATGGTGGTGTTATCGGTCAACATATATCTCCTTGAATTCTTTCCAATAAAGCAAGGGATTCCTTCCACTCTATATACAATATATATGTATATACTGGCATGGAATCAAGTTCACCTATAGAACAACGTAAGCATAATCTATCACTATAGACAAGATCCTTGTTCTTTAGTAGATGCCCATGAGATGTGTTAATTATTCGGCGCATTAAACTTTGACCTGGATGTCCCAATTGGTGATGCCATATAATATACTTACTTTCAGCACTTGGGTTAGAACCATCAACAAGGCAAGCTTCGGGTACCCTTATAATAGTTTTATACAACCCAGTAGTATGTCCCTCTAATTTCTCGAGAGTACACTTCAAGCCATACTCATTAGAGGTTATACACAAATATTCAATCACACTTTCTCCAGTGGTTTCCACGTGATAAACATTTGCTCGTATGTCTTTAAAGCTTAGCAACGTTCTTCTGGAACGCAAGGAGTAAAGCGCCTCATAAAAGGCCAAAACCGTACCATTAGACAACACTACATAGGCTTTCCCATTGTCATCTACTAAATCACAAGTTCCTGAGATTGTTGTCATTGAGGTTTTGGTTGGCTTTAATCCCTCAAAATAACCTTTATCCCTTAGGATCGTGTGCATTGTCACACTATCTACGAGACATTCTTCCCCACTTGTCATTTTCCTAATGAACAATTATATGTATAAAGCAATAAATATAAATTCTAAATTACTTATAATGCTATATGGATAACCGGAATAAGGAAAACAAATTGCATACATCCCAATATTTACAAGTGGTCATACAACCAATTGTACAAAAGAGTTCCCAAGGGATATTAGCAAAAAATAGGCATGGATTTACAAAGGACATCCATGATCTGGCTACTCAAACTACAGTCTACTTTGTGTGATATAGTCAGAAGTTCCCAAGCACGAAAACTTTGGTTCGTGGCCTATCTTAAGAGCATTGGTTTCCACCAAGTGTGCCTCACTTGGCCGCACCTTCCTTAACTATTTTCGAACGACTGGTTCGACACCAATGACATATCCACCATATCGATAACAACTATCTTTATCTTGATTCTGATTTTGATCGGGACTTCGGGCCCTATTATGTTTCCACGGGCTTGTCAACCATTTATTCTACCTCCCCTCTCCACTCTGACTACGAAAACCTCCCATTGAGATGTTTCTTTTCCACTGTTTTTTTCGTTGTTCGTTTATGCCCCTTTTCTATTTTCCTCTATTATGGTGAATTGTACCTGCACCATTATCCTTTTCTTGGTTGTTTTTAGAACGACATTGGCTTCAGGCAATAGTTTCATTCCAACTAGACGAACTTCATTATTTTTCATAAAAAGATCATAGTTTTCTTAGCTAAGAGTAAAAGCATGATCGACTCAGAAAAATTGGTGTAATTCTTAGCTCGATACTGCTGAGAGATAATAACATGGAGGCCGGGAAAGTGGAATACGTTTTTTCTAAGATTTTCAAATGTCGACTTAATACGACACACTTCCAAATTATATTTATTGACGGATTTGAAATCCATAAAACATAGATGAGCCCATTTGTTCCTAGCTTCTAGTAGGAGGATAGTTTTCTGGTGGTCAAACCTACTTTCCAACTCATCCTATAACTGTTGGGGATTTTGAATGGATGTGTAATCCATTTGGAGGACATCATCTAAATGCTTTCGGATTAGAATCAGAATTTGCTTTTTGATCATTTATGAGTGTGTTATTTGGCACAATGGCATAACTAAGCTTCTGGCTTATAAGATGGAGTTTAACATCGATTGTCCAACTCATGGTTCCCTCCCCCCCCCCCCCCCCGATACACTTAGAGGTGGAAAATCGAATTTTTGAGTAGTTCCATCTAAAACAAGAAAATATGACATTAATATCAATTTGAAAAGTACTTGTCGGTAGGCTTTTTTTTCTTGTAAGTTTTCTTGATATGGGGAACTAAGTTTTCTTTATCTGGGGAAGTGGTGAACTTCTGGTTCCATTATCCATGAATCTTCAGGTTTACAAGCATACGGCAATTATAAACAAAAAAATATGTTACATGAATGTACAACTAGCCGCCTGCATGTAATTCTCGAATACGTGTCAAAAATAATGCTCCAATAAAGAATGAAATTTCAACAAAATTTCATATATTTAAATAAGGGAAATGAAAAATTAGGGTCCAATGTTTTAGGGGTATGTGCCAATTGAGGTCTAATGTTTCAATTTTGTCGACTTAGGGTCCAAAGTTACTAACGTAAGTCAGTTAGGGGTTTTTTGACGAAAATATTAATGGAACCCGATTAAATCACATGTGTATTTAACTGGAGGTTGTTTTCATTTTTCGCATGGCCTTTTTGTTATTTCACACATTTATTATCATTATTAATCCTATATTTTCATATTTCACAAAATATACTAACAAATAAAATAAATTTGCAAAATAAAAATAAAAGTTCTATCTTTTAGAACCATAATAAAATCAAAAATAAATTAAAAAATGAAAAGAAGAATAGATGTGGGTTTTTTTCTTTTCCATTTCCCCATTTCGTTCTCCCCTCCCCTTTACCCTAACTCTGATCAGCCCTCCTCACCTCACCTCAGATTCTCGTTTCATTGCACGGTTACAATCCCTCCCTCGTCCCCTCCTCGCGAACCACACCACCATTCTCCGCCTTTTCTCCTCATTGCCCCGCCGTCTGTCTCACCCTCCGTTCCTTCAATGGCCGCACCACCTCCACTCCTTTTTTTCCTATGTTCTCAGCCCTCTTCTTCTCCTCTTGGCCCTCTTCTTCTCCATGTTCGCCCAGGAACAAATGACGTTTTGATGCGGGTTGATGGACGAACTGGGTTTTGAAGCATAGATCTGGGTTTTTTTTTTTCTTGTAATCTTTGATTTACGTGGTGGTTGGATTTAGGAGAATTGGTGCTGTTGGTAGTCTGATTTTTAGGATAATTGGTGGTTGTGATGGTCGGACTTTATAGGAATTGGTAGTGATGGTGGCCGAATTTTAAGAGAGATGGTGGTGGTTAATTGTTGACTGGTGGATGAACCTAGCATCGACACTCTCAGTGTGTAAAATGACGAAAAGGCCATGCAAACGGGAGTCAAAGATAACCAACAAATTTGCAATTAAACCTATTTGTTCTTCCGAGAAGTAAAATAACAATCAAAGCATACTATGATTCGGAGAGAGCAAAAACATGTACTCCGTACTTGTTTATGAACAAGCAACCACAACCAGTTAAAAAAATGCTGGAAGGTGAAATAGAATTGACAAATGGACGGGATGAATCTACAATCCATACTTTCTAAAGTGCTGATAACGTGTTGAAAACCAACAGCCTTTAGCTAACATACAGAACCAAGATTAACAAGAATATAGAAAGAAATTGAGGGAGAAACCCAGTTCAACCGACTGGGAAGAGAGGGAGACCTTTTTCATTTATATACCAATATGATACAAGAGTATTGCAACATCTGTACACACTAGGCATGAGTACCAAACCTATATACCTAGTATTTACATACACCTCACTGACATATTTTACATTTCAATAAGAAGACCCACAAAGTCTTAAATTTGCAACAAGTTATTGCCTTGCTTGTATTTATAGTCGCTGCTTCTTATCTTATTCTCTAATCCACTCTTGTTTTTGCTTCATGTCACTGGTTGGCAAAGTAAAATAATAGTTGTTGTCTCTTAAAAATAAATAGACATCACCAATTTATACATTTTTCTTCATGACAAGAATGACTTTTCTGTTCATTCTTTTTGCTCTTGGACTTGGCCACTTGGGTACACAAAATTCAAGAACCCTCCTATGATTTCACTCCTTAATCATATTTATCACAAAAATAACATCCATCGCTTCTTCAACCAAGAAACAGCTCTTCCAAACTTCCAAAATTTACATTTTCACCAGATGACAAAACCTATGTTTCAGATGGAATTAAAGACAACTTTATCATAAGCAGTAACTATTCTTATTGACGCATTTCAATATCACCTTACCCTGTTTTAAATAGATTCACAGGAGAAATTGACAACCTAAAATGCCATCTAAATCTGCCTTATGTCCATCATTTTGAGAAATAACATAAGTTGATATGAATCGAATTTGAATTATTTTCAAGATGTCTAGTAACAAATTTAATCAATAATTCCGTATGATCCTTTTTAGAATATTAAAACTTATTTAATAGACTTCCAACCGCTTCTTATGCTACTCCTATACATAACAGTCATGAGATTATCCCATTTGCATTTGAGTCACGAAAAAATTATATGTAGTGATTGATTTAGTCCAAAATAATTTAGTCCTTGTGCTGGACAAAACATAAAATCACACAATGGATCAACACATTGTGTCCATCAGATAACACACAAATACAACAGCAATATAAACAAATTTAGTAGTGAATATTTCCAGAAAAAATGTACCTTAGGTGTCACAGGAGTATTACCAGAGCCAAGATTTTCAGGGAAACTACGGCTAATAGATTTAGACTGATCTCCATTCATGGTTCCATCAAAAATAAAGGTTGAAGGTAGATTAATCTGCGAGACATCATAGCAAATCATATGAAATTCATGTATAATCTAAGAAAGGGTCATGCTAATAAGGGCCTCAATGATATTGGTTTATAATCTATATAGTAGGAAACTATCCACATTGTGTAGGAAATTCAATGCATTTGGAGGCGTTGCCAGCATTGGGGGTGATCCCAAAGAAGACAGTTTTCGATTAAAAATTATTACCCAATGCCATAAGGGAAAATGTTGGCAAAACCCCATAACACAAAAGCTCTCAGAACTTCAATTCAACCTACCTTGGTTAGAGAAACAGATGGAAAAGAAACACCAACAAAATACCCGAACACCATTCCCATAATAGTAGTTATTACAAGTCTGGCACTATCGTTTGACTTCTTGAAAACGCCACTGAAAAGAAAAACAATAAGCAAAACTTTTATGGTGAGATCTATTTATTGGAAAGTTTGGAACTCAGACTATGCAGCAGAACCCAACCAAATAAATAAAAGAAAGTGACAAAAGGTAAAGCAGCAATTTTCCTTCCACAAACCTTCGGTACGTGCCTCCCATCTTGATAAGAGATGATCACCTCAATAGGTCAAGCACTAGGCAGAAACCAATTCCTTGAGCAACCTTCAGAGAACAAATAACATCTTCAGCCCCAAAGGTACTACTCCTGAAAAAGGCGGCCATAAATGAATGAACTTCTCGATTACTACAATTCATATCAATATGCCCCCAACCCCCCCCCCCCACACACACACACACACGCACACACAATTTTCATCAAATGCATGATTGCATCTAGATACACTACATAAATTTGATAACTAAAAGGAAGGTTGATAAGGGTCTACTACTTATGCACCATTTGACTCCAAAAAATGAGCACATACGTATCCACTTCATTAAAACAACAACCCCATAAAGAAAATGAAATGCTCCCTCTGGACCACAAAAATAGTCCCACCTCACAGGTCTATTATTGTAGCTTCACTTGCTCATACTTTACATTGCACTAAAGTTATATCCTACGACAACTTTCGGGTGACAAAGAAAAGACTAGCGCGACTACTATTTTGGGACACATAGAGTAAGTACATAATGAAGGAAACAAGTGATACAGTATTTTATACGCTCAAATCAAATGGTAGATCAGTATTCAATGGGGGACGGTATTTGTGCAAACAGTTCATTTCAAGGTCACAAATTTGATTGTACTGGTGACTATCAAAGAACTGCCAAGTTACCTCACATTGCTCATATGATAATCCTACTTCAACACCCAGATCACTCGTACCCCCACACCCAACACGCAAAGGCCCATAAATAACAATCAAACAAGAAAATGGATGTCTATACGTAAGAACACATATTTAATCATATTGAACTGGTGTTGTTTCTCCAATTAGAATCCAGTAAGTATTGGTGTTCATAACCTACTTCAATAGTTGTTTTTCTTCGGACAAACCCCAAACAGCATATGCAAACAAATTACGCAAGTACTAACAAAAACAACACGAACTTGTACTCAAATCATAAAAACAATCCGTGTGATTCCCCCAAGATCTATTTCTCAAAAGAGTATAATAGTAACTGAAGCTGGAACTTGTCAGTAGGAAGTAGAAGATATAAAATAACACACTGCTGAAGAAACCCATAAATGGCAATCGTTCATGAAACCCTAATCACTAAATTTAATACCGTCACGCACAAACCCTAACCAAATCTGCACCATTTTCATTCAAAAGATGGATCTTTGTGAAATGGGTATAGGTAATTGACATGGGAATTGAGATTCCGATTGAATAGGCCCATCATAGAAAAAGAATTAATAAGGGTTTGATGCTTACAGGGATCGTGTAGAGAGAGAATGATGTTGTTGCCGAGATATCGGTAAGAAATTTGATGAATCCAGAATGGGGAGTGGAGGGGACTATTTTGGTCCTCTCTCTTAATGACAACACATGCTCTTCCCTCCTCTGTTTTTCTTTTGTTTTCATTTTAAATAAATTTACTTTTTCAGTTAAAATGTCATTTTTTTTTTTTAACAGCTGAACTATATAATTCATTTTAAGGCAATTGCTTCAAAATTTCTCCCAAGGGAGAATTGAACTAGGACCTCCCCTTCACTCATGGATTATCGTTTAACACACACAGAAACGAGAGCTTGCCGTGGCGATAATTTATACTACCTCTGTCCTTAAATGAGTGTCCAAATTTCATTTTAAGGGACACTGAAAATCTCAACTTTGTGAATAATTTGGTAACAACGATTCATATATAATCTTGTAATCTCCTTTCCAAACCTTTAGTTTTGCACGTATAAAGAAACCGGTGAAATTTTTTTCGAAAAAAAACGTTTAGGGAGAAAGTTATGTTAAAAAAAACACTCATTTAGGGACAAAGATTTCTTGAAAATTGACACTCATTTAGGGACAGAGGGAGTACTTGTGAAACATTTGGTGTAAGAAAAATAAAGTGAAAAAGAAAATCTTAAATATCAATTATTTATTCCACCGTAATATCTATATACGAGTTTAAATTTTACTCGCTTTCAAGTATATGTTCCATAACATATTCGTTGTATCTACACATCTGCAACATCTCAACTAATGCATACGTTGTGTAAATAATAATAATAAAAAAAAAAAAAAAAAAAAAAACTGATGCATACACTTTGAATTACCCCCAAATCACTTTTGTCACTTACCAACAACACATACATGAAAGTAAAATATACGCCCTCTGTCCCCAAAAATGAATGTCCAATTTTTTAAAATAATTTGCTTTTGATCCCGACATTTTAGTGAGTGCACACTTATGATAAGCGTGGCGTAATCTCTTGTACTAGTGCGCAAAAGCCACAATTAGCCCCTCAATCTCTCTCCAGAAGTTCTTCTGGTTCCTCCTTGTTTAATCCATTGACTCTCCCAACATAAAAAAAAAAAAAAAAAAAAAAAATCTCGAGCAACTAATGCCTAGCTCAAAATCTTTCAGACTGAGCTGCCAGTTTTTACAAAATGCTAGTACTACTTTGTTCTTCATTTCAGTTTCAATACTCATCTATAATTTAATGTTAATTCCAGAAAGAAAAATGTAGAGTCTTTAATCTGCACGGAGACGCTCACTTTTAACCTAAGGGCAACTCCAACAATGGGTATCAAAACCAAATTATGATACCCATGTGAAGGTCCTAGTATCGATCTCCAATAGTAAAAAGTGTAGGTATCAAATTTTGGTGTAGTCCTAGCAAAGGTAACAAATTTGCTACCTTGCTAAGGACCATCATGTGAGATGGGCTTTTTAAATATTCACATTTTCAAGACTAAAATTTTATAGAAAAATAATTAATTAAAACAATGATCATATTTTGATATTTTTTATTATATTAAAAATATTAATAAATTTCACTGTAAAAATTAATTTGATACCAAAAATTTGATACCTATGATTGGAGATGATTTTTTGATACCCATGTAAATAGTTTTCATGAGTATTAAAATTTGGTTTTGATACCCATAGAATAAGGACTACCATTGGAGTTGCCCGGGACTAGTACGTAATCTCTTTGTCCCAAGTAAGACTTCCCTATTGATACTCTTACATGTTGTTATTTACTATAAGTTATTTGTCCATTCATTTGAGAAGGAGACATTATATGTTTTTTAATTTCATGTTTGTTATTTGTTTTATCGAACTTTATTTTCATTTAAGAAAAACTATTCAATTTGTTTTTATTTGTGTTAATAATTACTGTATAAGTTATTTGTACCATTAAATTTTTTAAAATAATTATAAAAATTTCAAAATATGTTGAGATATTGAAGAAAAAATAAATAACAAGAATTAATTAGATAGACTTGCATAAAATACAGAAAAAAAATCCAAACCCAAAAAATACAAATTTGATGATAATGAATATTTTGATTTGGTAGTAGATTTGAAGCAAGTTGTTGGAGATGGTGGAAAATATTTGGAGTTGAAATTGATTTATTATGTAAAGTAATATAAGAGAGATAAGTAATAAACATGGATAAATTTGGTATTTTTATTATTAATATATAGTAATAATTGGGAAAAGTCCAAAAGCGACAAATATTTTGGACCGTACATAGTGATATTTATGAATCTTTGTCCATGTTTACCAAGAATACCCTTATTTATGATTATGAAATTGTCATTGTACCGACCCTAACCTAAAGACCGGGTCCGCTATATAAGCATCATGCATTGGCCTACTGAGCACAAACAACTTGGGTCTACTTAGGTGGGCATGTGGGAAGATAAGGGACTCAATTTGTTTGTGCTGCTCGTTCATGAAGTTTAAGTAGCGGGCCAGGTCTCCGGGATCGGGTAGTTACAAATGATATCAGAGCGGAATCACATCCGTAAGGCTTGTGAACTCGCTCGGGGGGTACGATCTGGGTATTGTTTCGGTCTTGCCAGGGACGACAATGATTTGGGTGACTCTGTGGGAGGTCGAGAGGGCCGTTCCTAAAATTTTATGGCCCGGATCGAAGTCAAACTAAGGGGCCTTGATATTATTATTATTATTGTAAAACTTTTTTTTTGGGGGGGGAATAATAATAAAAAATCATTCTAGAAAAGTTTGATATCTAGAAAGTTCTAAAAATATTTATCCATCCATATAATATATTAAACCAGGAACATTTCTAAGCCTCACAGCGCGTCACGTGGCTTTATGACGTGGAATTCCACTAGGGGTGACAAATTGTGTTCGTCCGTACCAACCAACTCGTATACCAACCGTACCAATTATAATTGGTATAAAGAAGTCGGTATAACGAACTTTTTGGTAGGTAGTATCGTACCATTTTTGTCTAATTGGTTGGTACACGGTATACAATATCGACTTTGGTTGGTATACCATGTACCAACTATATACACACACACACGCTTACATATATAATACTCCGTCTAATTATATACGTACTTGAAATATTCAAAGGGTAGTTTGGTCTATTTGATATTTATTGATATATTTTTTTAATATGTGTTCTAAAACTAAAAGTATTTTGGAAAGAATAGAGTATCAAACATTAATTCTCTTTTTCTAACCTTAAGTCCTTAAGTTATTTTATTACGATTTAGGAAAAAAATTCAAACTACCTTATTGTAATCTTTTGGTTTTGGAGTCGTAGTGAACCATGTACCAACTATATATATATATAAATATTATATATATACACACACACACACACGCTTACATATATAATAATCTGTCTAATTGTATACGTACTTGAAATATTCAAAGGGTAGTTTGGTCTATTTGATATTTATTAATTGTTTTTTTTAATATGTGTTCTAAAACTAAAAGTATTTTGGAAAGAATAGAGTATCAAATTTTATCGGATGTCCGTCCTTAAGTTATTTTATTACGATTTAGGAAAAAAATTCAAACTACCTTATTGTAATCTTTTGGTTTTGGAGTCATGGTGAATATTATATAAAGTTACTGTATTGTTTAGCTTTCAAAACATCAGTTGTTCTACTTTTCTTTAGTTTTAAAACTTTATAATTTGCATTTGAGATTTTTATTTTATTTTATAATGTAATTTTTATACTAGACAAAAAAGTCCTAACAAAAAAAAATGCAACTTTTTTTGTCTTCATTTACATTTGGTATATACTCCCTCCGTCCCAAAACACCTTGCACATATTTTCCTTTTGGGTGTCTCATTGGTAAGTCCCACTTTCCCAAAATGGAAAAGATTCCCACTACTTCTCTCTCCTCTCCACTCACAACAACTATCAATTTAATATTCTCTACCCCACTTTCTCTCTCCTTCCCTCTCACACCACCCACTTTTCTTACACATTTTATTAATTCCCGTGCTTTTCAAAAAGGGTGAAAGCTGTTTTGGGACGGAGGGAGTATCGAGTATCAACCGAATACCAACCGTACCAATAAACTTGGTATACCGACTTTTGCGGTTGGTACTGGTACATATTTTTGTGTACCAAATCATACTTGGTTGGTACACGGTACAAGCAAAATACACTTAGTATACCTACCAATCCACCCCTAAATTCCACGCGGGGTCATTCGATTGGTCGGCACAATTGTCATGATTTAAAAAAAAAAAAAACTTATAAAAAATCGGCTGATAAATCTCTTATTTTAGGTAGGATTTTGATTTTCAAAGGCAAATTCCAAAATTAAAAAAAGAAACAGCCGACACAAATGTGATGATTTCAAAAAAAATAAAAAAATAAAAATCTACACTCTAAAAATTCGGCTGTGGGCATATCTAATTTTGAATATATCTTCAAGTGAGTAGGTCAACCTTACCTAACATAATTTCAAATTCAAAAAGGGGAGGACTACCATGCGACGGTCTCACCTTGTGAGACCGTTTCCCGCCAATTTTATTTTTTTATTTTTTTGGCCTGCTATTTTTTTACTCGCCAACAGAAGTAACACTTTTTATACCAAGATGTAACACTTTTTATAAGGAAATGTAACATTTTTTTCT
Organism: Campanula takesimana; assembly: GCA_026119855.1. NCBI lineage: Eukaryota > Viridiplantae > Streptophyta > Magnoliopsida > Asterales > Campanulaceae > Campanula > Campanula takesimana. The sequence goes on along the minus strand of JAOWBW010001144.1, from coordinate 284,432 downwards.
CATATGTAACACTTTTTTTTTCAAAAAAAAAAAACTATTTTATATTATTTTGCGAAATTGATGTTACATCTTAAAATAAAGTGTTACTTTTTTAAGACCAAACTGTTACTTTCTTCATAAAAAAGTGTTACATTTTCTAACCACAAAAACTATTTATATTATTTTGCAAAATTGGTGTTACATCTTACAAATAAAGTGTTACTTTTTTAAGAACAAACTGTTACTTTCTTCATAAGAAAGTGTTACATCTCAGGAGGCGAAACAACCAAATTTTTTTGTGTGTTAAAAAATGTTTTTTTAAAAATAAAAAAAAAAATCAAACCATATCATGACCTATGTAGTTTTGTTCGTCTCGTTGAGACGAACACACCGGTATTTTTAAATATTTTTTTTGACTTCAAAATCTCAAGATATAGCATTTTAAAATTATTGGAGTTTTTTTTTTTTTTTTTTTTAACACAGGTGGACTTTTTGAAAAAATGGAAAAAGGGGGCGCGGCCGTCTCACGCAGGGAAGTCTTTGTCATTCAAAAATAATTGGTAGTCATTTAATTATAGAATATATTTCAAATTTCCAATCTTACCAGATTTTCAAATTGGTATCTTAATTTTTTTTAAAAAAATCAAAACTTTTTGAAATTTGAATTCAATCTAAATTAGGAATTCGACTCAGGTAGATATTTAAACTAGTATATACAGTGTACTAAGCATTACCAGCATTCATGGTTGTTTTTTTCCCTCACATCCATTTGAGAAAACAGTGGAGTCCAAGCAAGGGTTAAGGAAGGAAGCACACTCAAGAACAAAAAGCATTCGTGTTCTTACATAACATATGATCGTTCATATGGAAAAGGTAGCCTTCTTCCCATTTATGAATTTCTAATTTGTTAGTGTTATTATGGTATTGATTTCAGTTGTTCAATTTTGTGTCACAAAAAAATTGTTTTTTGAAATTTACTAAAAATCTACACTATCAAGAATTGTCAAACAAAGTTGATAGGGAGAGCAGCTCCCCAATATATGCAAAACTAGCTCTTATTTTTTTTAGGGCTATCCACGTGACAATTATTCCTAATCTTATGCATTCCTAATCTTACAATTTGCAACTGGTGTGTTCGATATGTAGTACCTTCTTTATTAAGCTATAGTAATAATTAATCTATTTAAAACTGGTAAAAAGTCAAATTAGGAATACTATTTTGGAGAGTAATATTCACTGATTAAAAGATCAAAAGTCAAAACCAACAACAAATAGCCATAACTAGCGCTTGAATTTTGATCATAGAGTTGGTTTTGGGAGAAACTAGTTCCTCCATAAGTTATAAAAAGTCCACTTTTTAACCCTTTAACCCGAAGCCTTAAACCCTAAAGGGCCTAAACCCTAAACTTTAACCCCTATAAAAACAGGACTTTTTATAACTTATGGAGAAACTAGTTTCCCTCAAAAATTTCTCATGATCATATATGCATTCCTAGATGAGAAAAATTTGGGGGAAACTAATTCCTCCATAAGTTATAAAAAGTCTTGTTTTTTGTTTTTATAGGGTTTAAGGTTTAAGGTTTAGGGTTTCAGGGTTAAAAACATGACTTTCTATAACTTATGGAGGAACTAGTTTCCCCCAAAACCTACTCTTCCTAGATTATATGAGATTTCGGACCTCCTCAATCTCAAAGCTATTGGCACTCTATCTTACTAGCTCTTTATAAAAAATATTTTGATTTTTCTACTTAATTAAAAATGTTAGTTTTATCACCAAATCATTCCAAATCTCAAAATCATCAATCAGTAAGTAGTTTAAATTAGTATAGTTATGAACTTATTTTAAAAATAATAAAAGGATCCTATTTTTTCTATGAACATTCAAAATTAGTTATTTTTGTTAGTAAAATGTCTTGATAACAAAGGAAGCCGACACTCCATCCTCTCCCCATTATCATGTCATTTATTTGAAAATACAAAACAAAAGGAGAATTAAGAGATGCATGCAGTTTGTATGTACATGACATGGTTTCTCAAAACATGATATCCAATCCAAATAGTAAAATAATTATAATTTTGTTTCAGTGAGTGATTGAGAAGTGACATCCAAATTACTCCTTCCGTCCCATAATTCATTAAAATTAAATATTATTTAAAATATATATTAAAACAATAATCAAAATATTGGTGATATTATTTTGAGACAAACTTAAGTAATTTTATTTCAGATGCCTAAAATGGATATACCTAACCTCCATTGAAAGGGAAAAGTGTAAATAAATAAAAAATCTCCATATAATTCGGGCGAACGGTAAGTAAAAAAAAAACTCACCAAGCAAAATAAAATTGACTCGACCAACCATTTATATTCCCAAAAGTAGTATTTTAAGAATATTATGTTAATTTCATTGAAATTCACCAAAAATAATATATTAAAGTGTTAATGAAATGCTAATTGTAATGTATGTGATAGATTATTGTTCTTTGTATTGATTCAATTAATTGTTCATGTGAAGTGGGATTTATCGTATATATTTTGGTTGTTGTCATTGTTTTTTTTTTTTAAGCATGTTGTTGATGTATTATGAAACTAGTAGATGAATTCTTTTTTTCTAAGTGGTAGATGATGCTATCTCACATTTTTCTCTTTCTAATGTAATAAGTTTTTAAGATCTATCTGCTCTACATTCAATACTTTTTTTGGCATATAGAATGGATAATGCTGAAAAATCCAAGTAGGTTCTTATGTATTATGATTGATTAACACGTCCCTAAATGATTTTCTGGCAGCATTACACAGACTTATACTATAAGAGTTTATTTATTTTATTTCTTTTTCTTTTGGTTGGGGTCTTTATACTTTATATTACTTCCCATAATGTATAGTTGTCCAACATATTTGCCACTTATTATACACCTAACTACACGATTTATTCTCTTTAAATGTTGAACTATAGTTTTAAGAGTCTCTCAGTATGAAAATGTCTTGCATCAGTTTTTTCTAATTGATTAGCCTTATTATTCTCGTCGAATTAAATGGCAAATATGTTGGACAACTAGTTCTAGGTAAAAATTAAATTTTCAATACCGAAAAGTCCACAATTTAAAAATATAATTAATGTAATTGAATTTGAGGCTTTACATAAATGTAAAATGAATTTTTAAAATAGTCACGTGTTGTGAATTGACAATGTATTATCATTGTCATCACTATTTATAGTGTTATTATAATTTTTAATAGTTTTACAAATCTATTATGAAGAATATATTTAAAAAATGTATTATTGTTGTTGTTATCTGCGCATTACACATACATCGCACGATTTTAAAAATATTATAACTATAATCGTTTATACAATATTACTCCATTCGTTTTAAAATATATGCTGCATATTATGAAATGTAATGAATGCATGTTGTAAAGACTCAGTTGCCCTTAAAATAATTCAATTTTCTAGGTAAGTAAATGCTTGTACAAGAGATAATTCACAATCATTAATAAGGGTATAATTGAGACAAAATATGCAACACGAAGTAATCCAAGATATGCAACACGAAGCCAGACAAGCAGCAAAAACAAAGGTGTCAAAATCAAAATATACAGCTACTCTTCCGTCTTTACCAGGAAAAAAAAAAAAGATAACAAACTCATGAATTAGGATTTTTGGATTGGACACGGGGATTAAGGAAAAGGTGTTAGTGGAGTAGGTGTTGTGAGTATGAAAAGTAAAGTAGGAAAGATAAAGTGGGGTAGAGAATAATGAGTGGAAAGTTGTTGTGAGTCTGAATGTGTGTCCCATTAAATAAAACACTTCCATTTTTGGGTTGTCCTAATTCGAAAGGGACACCCAAAATGGAAATTTGTCCTAATTCGAGTGGGACGGAGGGAGTATGGAGCATTTCTTTGTGAGGAATATAATTAATTTTTATTTTCAATTTTTTATTAATATCTATATCCACAAATTTTTATAGTTCTAAAATTTATATTTATTTCTTCAATAAAAATTTATAAAAAAAAACAAACATTTTAGATATAAATAAATCAGTTCCTTAAAAAAAATTAGCATATTATTCGAAAGATTAAAAAAAACCCACTTTTATCTAGAAAAAAAAAAAAAACCCCAGTCAAACCATCCACCAACCCACCTCATCACCACCAGCACCCACCACCGTCTACCACCACCGGAAATCAGAAACACCAACCACCACCATCCGTCATAAACACACCACCATCAAACTTACCACCGTGCACCAAAAAAATTCCCAAAATTCATCAAATCTGTACAACATATGTACAAAATCCAAACAAAACAAGGATTGAAATTCTAAACCAAAAATTCATCAAATTTTGATTTCGAAACCCAAACCCAAAAAAGACGATCGCCGTCGTCATCCCTCACCCTCACGATCGCCGTCGTCGTCCCTCATCGCCGGCTACAGATCAGATGAATCAGAGAGATGAACGGAGAAATCGATTGCCGGTGCCGGAATCCAGATCGGCGCTTCATCTCACCGAGGAAAGAGGGAGATGCGACGTGTGTGTGATGAACGAACGACCGGCGGGGAGAGCTTTGGCAGTAGGAGGCGCCGTCGCCGGCAGGCTTGATAGAGAGAGAGGAGAGAGAGAGAGAGAGATAGAGAGAGTGTGTGTGTGTGTGTGTGTGTGTGTGTGTTTGTGACGGAGGAGGAAGAAGGGGGATATAGTTTTTTTTTCATCCCTTGTTTTTTGAAGATGTCATTTATAACCCCTTAATAGCTAATAACAATTCAAATTCACCTAATTTCGTTAGTCACGTGCTTGGCACATGCTTTTTAACTGACTTTCTAACGAAATCTGTCAAAAAGACCTTATTTGGCGAGTTTTTAAATCATGAAGACCCGATTTGACAAAAAAATACACTCGGGGTTCGCTTGGAAGGGTGGTATGGTACTTCAAGGTCTAAATTGCAATTAACCCTATAAGTTATTATATGTTTTTAAATTTATTTTTATTTACTCGACAATTTATTTCCTTATAATCAGTGGTGGATCCAAAAACGCCAAAAAAATTATCGTAACACACCATGACCTTTAAGAATATTTATGCTTTCAGTTATCAATTAACTATTTTTAATTTTGAAATTACATAAACATCAGAAAATTAAGTACACAAATCTAAAAAAGAACATAACTAATTGTAGCGAGTCAGTCTTACACTAAAGCGAGTGTAAAACAAGTTTTTCTCGAGATTTTCACAATTGTAGCGGTATGAGGATGAAATCGTGAAACTTTCATCCCAAAAATAACATTATTGTTTTTCGCTAATGTGATTAAAATTTTAATTTCATCCTTGCATTGAATTTGTAATTGTTTTTAATAATTAAGTCAAAGTATGAGAGAGATAATTTATAAGATTATATTCGGTACTTGTTTAATAAGATTGTAATTACTATAAAGTTGTAATTATTAACTGTTTTTTTTTTTTTTTACTGGGTTTGATTGATTTCCTGAATTGGGTTCAAACTCGTTATTTATTTAGAAACTGTTTCAATTCTCTCCCTCCCTCTCTCTCTCTCTCTATTTTTTTGCTCTTATGAAAAATCAGAAGAGACAAGAGGTAGATAGGATTTTATACCTTGCCTTCATATAAGTGATAAAACATTAGCAACACATAGCCAGCATTTGGAGATGATTTGTCAAGATTTCCCTAGAAAGTACAGAGCAAAGAAAATGCCTCAGGGAGAGTGCAGTGTAGAATACAATCATTAACTTAAGAACTGAAACTTACAGGATGATCGACTCTTTGAAGCACACGGAAAATGAAAACTGCCAGAGCGAGAGAACGGATTTGTTTCAGTTCCTACACATTCAGATCAGTTGGAAGATGGTGGAGAATTCTAGCATAAAATTTGAAGATATGGAACATCTCAAGATAAAAATGTTAACTCTTTACATGAAGAGTATGATGTGAACCTAACAACCAGGTACGTATTAGAGTCTTAAGAACAAAATTTGAACAACGAACTGATTATGAAATAGAGCATTTCAAACAGCTGAGACAACTGTTATGATTGAGCTAAGAATTTCAGAAATGAATTAAATCAAATTGAAATGATAATTCAATTTGACATAAATTCGATTACAAAGTTAGAATTTAAGATTGAGAAATTGGAGATTGAGAGAGAAAGTAGAGAGAGATTGAGCTAATTTCTTCTTATCCTTTTCCAGATCTAACTTCATGCTTAAAAGCATTACAACCCACACAACAATTCTAATAAGAAAGCTGTTAGAATAAAACGACCCCGTTTAACTAAAAACGCACATTAGACACGCGCTTTAACAACAACAATAACAACCCCATCACTTATTGAAACGGTGTCGCCTAACTAACACAAAACGACACCGTCCTTTATTTAACCAAATCCAACGGTAACCCCTCAATAAAAAATTGATCCCATAAGAACCCTAATCACAACATTCCCCATTCCTCGAAAGGATCCTTGTCTCAAGGATGAAATTGAGGAAAATTTGCAGCTATAACAGACCAATCTTCCCAAGTAGCATCCTCGGGTAAAGCATTGGACCACTGAATCAAAACTTGAGCTGCAGGACCTTTTTACCAAACGTCGATCCAAAATAGCAATAGGCTCAATCAGCATTTGCCCCTCTTCACCAACATAGGGAAGGACTAGATTTGGAGTCACCCCATCACCAATACATGGTTTCAAAAGAGAAACATGAAATACTGGGTGGATCTTAGCTGAACTAGGAAGATCCAATTTATAGGCAACCTTACCCACCTTAGCTAACACTTTGAAAGGTCCATAAAACTTAGAAGCAAGCTTCAAAATAGTTCTCAGAGCTAAAGTAGATTGTTTATAAGGTTGAATTTTAAGATACACCCAATCACCAACCTGGAAATTCCTATCAATCCTCTTTCTATCGGCCATCTGCTTCATCCTATTCTGAGCCCCAGCAAGGTGTCTCTTAATGATCTGCCTGATCCTTTCTTCCACAAACTCTCTTACTGCATCCACTTTCGTGTATTAAACATGGCTAAACAAGGCCTGAGGTGGAGGGTAGCCAAACAAAGCCTTAAAAGGTGTCATTTTTAAGGCAGTATGATAATTGGTGTTATACCACCATTCAGCCAAAGTTAACCAGGTAGACCACATCTTAGGCTTAGCACTTGTAGCAGCGCCCTCAAATACTGTTCTAAACATCTATTCAATCTTTCAGTTTGAGGATGATATGTTGTACTTAAACTCAAGGTAGTACCCAGCAATGTGAACAATGATTGCCAAAACTGACTTAAAAATATCTTATCCCTGTCAGAAACAATAGTACTTGGCAACCCATGATACCTGTATATACCATCAAAGAAGTCTTTTGCCACAGTGTAAGCAGTAAAGGGTGTTTAAGAGGGATGAAATGGGCATATTTAGTTAGCCTATCCACCACAACCAAAATAGAATCCTGGTGGATAAGTCCGACGACTCAGCAGCAGTGCGGAATTTTCTTTCTCGTCTGCTGGATCAAGGGGCGTTGGGGACAAAGAAATTTTTGGAGTGACCTTTTACAGCTTGATACTCAAAAAAAGAAAAAGATCTTTCGCAGGCTAGAGATTTCTTGTAAAAACACTAGCCCTGATGTGAAGGAGGTAAGCCTTCAATAAAATCCATAGCAATGTCAGCCCAAGGTTGATTAGGGATAGGTAAGGGTTGCAACAAACCTGGGGAAGAAACAGATTCACCCTTAGTCTGTTGATAAACTGAACAAGGTGCAATCCAAGCTTGAACATCTTTTCTCAACCTTGGCCAATAAAAACATTGAGAAACTCTCTTAACATGTATTACAATTCATTTAAGGACAAGAGCAGGGTTGCACGATTCGTAGTTCGTTCGATTCAAATTCGCGATACGAATTCGCGATTCGCTCAACCCATGGAATCCGATAAGTAGAGTATTACAATTATTACGATTCGCGAGAGTATTACAATTATTTGATTTTTGGAAATGATTGGTTTGTGGGAATAGTCTTTGGCAAACATGTATTTGTAGTGAGGACTGAGGGTTAGTAGTTACTTGATATGACGTTGTGGCTTTTCAGATTTCTAGAGTTGTTTGAAGTTATCCTTGGAAACCTGTCACTAGTTAATGTACAATATTTATTTATTGCAACAATGATTTTTCAAATTTAGAGGACATTAATTGTGATTTCAAAGAGATTTTACAAGGTATCCCAACACGAATCGATGCGCGATTCGATACCAGCGAATCGATACGCGATTCGATGCCATAGGGATTGAATCCTGCAACCATGGACAAGAGTGATTGAGAAAGATCACCACTCACGACTCATATATAGCCCTTAAGACACAGGAAGAGGCAGCATCGTGTTTAGTAAAAAGCATAATCAAATTGCGAAAGACTGAAACTTGGAACAAGTCTATCAACCATTAATAGACACAATAGGCAGAGGCTGTTTCACACATTACCTTCATATTGGGACTGTGGGGGGGGGGGGGGGATACCCTTTCTCCTCTTTGCCTGTTCAGTAAGAAGCAGCAGTTGGGAGTGGCGTTGACGAAATGAAGCTTTGGATTTTGTGGTGGTTAGTTCTTCCGTGGTTCCGCTCATGGCTAGTACTGCCATCAGCAAGTGCTTCTTCTTGGGCGAGTAACATTCTGTACATGAATATATCAAATAGACTAAAGATGGAAACATTGCAAAATTACCAAAAACCCAAATCAAAATGTGTACTATTATCGCACAATACAGCAACTACGAAGGTGTGCCCAATTGTGATGATACTGCTTAATGAATGATAATTGGCGATATCACTAAGAAGATAATTCTTAATGAATGATTTAGAAAGACTTCTTGCAAAATCGTAATTAATCACGTTGTTCATATAATTAACTTATGATGAATGCACACAATCCAACTCAAGAACCAACAAAATAGATCAGTAAATATGAACTGGGATTTCAAGGATTGAACAAATTTCACCAATTACCCAAATCAATTACAGAACACTGGACATTCAAAAGAGTGGATTACCTTGAAACCAAGGGAGCATAACTGGAACGCTGTCATTCAACACCATCGTTATCATCCATAGTCTTCATTGACCCCAAAACGTTGCACCTAAATGAAACCTGATTCAGTTTTAGTGAGTTTGAGATGCAAACAGTGTAATAGAGAATACTTCCTAATTAGTATTTTTCCAAAAATGGTCTCTCTAAAAGATAAACAACAATGACAAGGTAATTTTAACAAGGTGCAAGCAAGTAATTGATTTCTCAACCATGGTAATTTATATGAAACATTGGAAAATAGATTTTCTTATTGTAACTTGATTTAGAAGTTGAAGTTGAACTTGATTAATACGAAATTGTTGCAGCAGATCTCGATTACAACATTAAAACGATATCACGAAGGTTTCTAAAAGTGCTCACCACGAATCCTTATTCTCTGTCCCATTCGATGGGAAATTTGAACAATGTGAAGGAAATTGTATGTCATGGCTAAACGTGATTACCTCGGAAGCATTTCATCCGAGCCCATCTCACTTAACATTTTGATTTTCTCTCCTACAACCTTCAGCCCCTTCAAGAAAACCGAGAAGCTGGCAAGAAGTTCCCGAAATGGAACATCTTCGAAACTAAGATTCTGAAATAGGGTACTACAAAAAGGTAAAGGCTAAAACATGTTAGATAGGACACTCGAGAAAGGTAAAATTAATACCTCATCTTCTATCTTCTGTTGTACCAGCTGATCAATGATTCAAATAACAGAGCATCCAATCCAATAATTATGGTGAAAATATACCGCATTATACCTACTGCATAAAACATTCTTCTATCCAACTCCATGTTTACACAGGAGTTCGATTAAATGCAATGGCAAACTAAATCTTATAGATTCAATAAATAATGGGCACTCCATTGATAAGATGTTGAAGTTCTTTGCCAAAGCTAAGCGTATATTCGAGAACTCCATAAGGCAGTTGCAGAGAACCTGATTCCACCAAGTTACGCCACTAGAGCAAAAGCCTGCCTTATTTGAAAACAGAGGAAATATTATAAAGACCAAAATATAGCATAGCAATTCATATCAACAGGTCGAAAGATCAGTTGCTACTACATCCGTCCCAAAATGATAGAATATCCATAATTCCTCTTGATCAAGAGAAATTTTGGATATTCATTTTGAGGGGTAGGGAGCAGTAAATAGTTAATACAATAGCCAACAAATAAGTACCGCCCATTTAGAGGCCATAAGAAACAAAATGTGCGACACCATGAGTTATAGCGTATCATCACATTACAAAAGACAATAATTTGGAACAGGCCTATAAGCCATCAAAAGGCACAATAGATAGAAGTTCATCTCTTTAAACACCAACATTACCATCCATTCTACTAACAGGATGGATGGTCAACTTCTTCAGAACTCTTGCATTTTCAATCAAGTACTCCAAAACTTTGATCTCTTCAAACCTCTCAACTCCTTTAATATCAATCTCTTTGAGATGTAACAACAAACAAGTCGGTAAGTGCTCTGGTGGGGTGAACTGGAATTCTCCGATTAAATTTGCAAGTAAGGACTCTTGCTCCAACGAACGTACTTCATCATCGTTGTTGTTGTACTCCTAAAGATCATACATTATTAGTTAAAAATACAAAGCTACGGACTTTAAGAGTGAAAGAGATTCTGCAAAAGGCCGCTTACCCTCTTTGTTAATATTAGAACTTCCAGGTATGGGGAGTTTTCGAGCATGGGCATCAACAATTTCCATGCACAATCATAAGGAATGACCAACTCCAGCTTCGTCAAAAATGGAAATGGTACTATAGGATGATATTCAATATCTGGCAAAATTACAAGAGCCTACACAAAAAACACACAAACAATGAAGATAGAGCAAGGTATTCTCTTTTGAAACACCATAGTAATCAAAACAATCTTTTGAAAAAATGCTGAACTTACAAGCACAGAACGACTAGATAATGATATGGATTTTGCATTAGATAATCCCCGAAGTAGATGTTTCGCTTTAGAATTATTACTATGAGCAACTGAATCATCCACCATAGTATAGTCGTAAGCCCCTACACGTTTCGCGACACAAACCTTTGCCTCGGAGATATTGAGACACTTCTCAAGTGAGTAAACGGCAATGAAATCTTCATCGAGACAGATTTTTTCAAGAAGTGGAGCATCAACCACAACAATAACGCGAAAGACTTCTGAAGAGTGGCAGTGCGTAGAGAAAAAGAAGATTTTCAAAGCAGGGGCAACAATATTGAAAGTCATTAGTCCTTCGGGAATCCATAACGTTGCTCTTATGGAGAGCTCTTCAAGTAGAGGGAGGTTAGTAAGTAACTGGGCGACTAATGCTCGATACAGTGGACTCTCTAAATAATCTAAGTGAAAGATTCTCAGGTTTTCAAAAGCGGAACTAGCTGGTATAGGCATTTTCAAACCAAAGTTAGAGGAAATCTTGAGAATTTTGAGAGAGTCGCAAGGCAAAATCCGTATAAAACCCTCATCATCATCATCATCGAAGTCGTGGACGAAATCTTGGTTCAAGGTGATACCCAGATCAATTTCAATGACAGTTTTAGAAATAACAAATCGAATCCACTCATTGATGCGGGATAAATAATCCCTATTGAAATTACTAGTTTTGAGTCGGAATTTTGAAATAGTTGGGGAGTTATTGACGCTAATTAGGTTGTTAACGGAATTGACAAAGGAAATTGTGTCGGAATTTTGAAGAAGAGGGGTTTGGAAGTCGAAACTGGGGAGTGAATGTAAAAGTGAAACCCACTGATTATACCATCTGTGTGAGAGAGAAGAAGCAGCAAGAGCAGAGTTAGTAGGGAGAAAAGTAAGAATGGGAAAGAGAAGCTCATCTGGTAAGTCGCTGAAAGGATCTCTATCATCATCCATGTCCATGGCCGCAGACAGGAAAGGAATTTGGTGGTTTGATCGGAATCTCCGTTCATGGAAGAAACCCTAACCGAGCTGAACAAGTAGAAGTGGGAGCGGGAGTGTAAAGTAATTTTGCCATACCGCCCTCTGTTTTGAATTTTTGAAAAGGGTATTCTATTTGCACAATTTTTTTTTCTATATGCACAATTTTTACTCTCATTTTCAGTGAAGTATCAAAACCCAAGGAGAGTAAATGCATTTGGCAGCTACTAAATGATGATGGCGTGAAGCCGTGGTTTATTTCTATGTAAAATAATCAATAATTAAAATTTACCACTCTATAGAAATGGATTCTTTTTATTTTAAAATATATTTCCTCCATTTTAGTATAAGAACGACTTCTTACTTTTTTTAGGTCGTTCCAAAATAATTATTAAAACTGTTCAAAATGAGAATATTTTAATATATTTATATTCAACCAACCCCACCATTTCACTCCACTCATTCTCTCTTTTTATTTTTTAATATTCAATTTATTCAACAAATACTACTATTAACCCCACTCATTCTCTCTTCATTTTCTACCACACATACACTATTTTCTCTTAATTATTGTGTCCACTCCTCTAGTCTTACTTGTCTTAATCGGTCCGTAATTTATGTGATTCTTGTTCTTTCTCCCCTAAAACTCATTTCCTAATTACACTGTTTCAAAATTCAGAATATTTGTATCATATTGATTTTCAAGAGATTCTTAACAAGTACTGTATGTAATTTATGTGTATGGGTAGAGCCTCCGACTAATGTGGAGTGCCTACTGCACTTTATCTATGAATACTCATACTCCCTTTGTCCCAGACTAAGGTTCTTAGTTTTTTTGTTGTTTGTCTGAAAGAACTTTTAGCAATAATTACAGTTTAATCTAATTAACTTAAGTAGGGATGACCAAACACGGTTCCGGTATCGGTTCCGAACCACCGGTTCCGGAAAAGCTTGACAGTAACCGAACCGTTTCCCTTCCGGTTACGGTTACAGTTCGGAATCGCCGGTTCACGGTTTGGAACCGCTGGTCCACATTTTCTTTTTTCTTTTTTTTCTTTTTTTTTTTAACAGAAAAAACAACTATAATAATATTTTTTACCGCATTTTTTCACAAAAAGGTATAGAAAAAATGTTTAAAAAATTAAGAGGTATGTCCCCTCTTTTCTTTTATACACTCAACAAATTTTTATTATTTTATTCACTGAATTTGACTAAAAATTCAGTCAAAACTCAAGTTTTCTTGTCAACTTTCCATTAGTAACGGTTAATTCTGATTAAACCGTTAGAAATCTAAGGATTTTAATGGTTTTTGAAGGTTTTCTAATGGTTTTGCTAACGATTTCGGTTGCGGTTCGGAACCGCCGGCTCACGTTTTTCAGATAGGATGAACCGGAACCGGTCCGTGTTACAAACGATCCCGGTTTTCGAAAAGGTTCAAGGCGGTTCCGGGCTTTTCGGTTCCGGTTTGGCGGTTCTGGTTCGGTTTGATCATCCCTATAATTAAGTTCCATTAAATAAATACTCCATTAGTATACAAAGTTCACAATTTTGATTTTTCACATTTTTTATGAGATGGATCAATACGAAAATGAGTCTAGTTGTAATCATGAAATTTAAACCCCTTTAAATCATTGAAATATAAAATAAAAAATATATTAATAATGTATGTGTTAAAAGAAAGAGAAACTCTTTATAATTTTATTATTTTTAATCAAAGATCTTATTATAATTTCTAAGATAAGTGGTTGGTTTCTTTTTGTTTCTAAAAAGTAAGTCGTTGGTTCACAAATAAAACAGCAGGGCCGGCCCAAGGGGGGCAGGTGGGGCGCCCGCCCAGGGCCCTTGCAGGGAGAGGGGCCCAAAATTTTTATAGCATGTATATATATGTGTGTGTATATGTATATGTATATGTATATATATATGTATGTATATATGTATATGTACATATACATATATACATACATATATATATACATATACATATACATATACATATCTTTATTATGAAAAAAAAACAAAATCATCACTAATTCTTTCTTAAAGAAATAAAAGAAAATCAGCTGACACATTTTATTAGTTCATTTTTAAGCAAAAGAGGCCCCAAGAAAAAAAAATACACAAAAAAGGCCTATTTTATTTGAGAAAAAAAGAAATCAACCAAGGACAACTACATATATAACTTTGGGGCCTTCATATTCCCTCATTCATATTATATTTGAGCCCTCATACTTTTGGGGCTTTCATATTCCCTTATTTTAATAACTCAAAGAAAATTAATTTTTTTCTTGTGAGAAATTTAAGTAGAAATGAAAACATCTTTGTAAGACATAGATATGTATAATCTTCTTTTGAGTAATTTTTTTAGTCCTTATGTTCTTATTATATTATTTTATTTTTGGTGAACATAATTTAATCTTATATTTTGCAAGAGTTTTTAAGACACTTTTATATATTTATTTAATATGTTCTTTTGCAAATTTTGGGACGTTTTATGTATATTTTTTTTAATCATGTTTTTGTTGTATATATTTTTTTCCTTTTATAATTTTACTGGGTTTTATATATTTTCTTTCTATTTTTTATGATAAAAATTTATAGGTTTGATTATAACCTTTAATTTATATGTTATTATGCTAACTTCAATCATTTGATCTTACAATTATTTTATACTTAAATACAAATTCAAAGTACAAGTTAACACAAAAAAATAATTATGCTAGTAAAAAACAGGAGTTTTGAAGGAGAAAAAAAAAGATTTATAAAAGGTCGTTCATTGTTTCAAAAAGAGAAAGGGCCCTTCGTTGGACCTCGCCTAGGTAGGGATGGCCAAAACCGGTTCCGGTTCGGCAAAAGGGTGATCCTGAACCGGCCCGCGCTTACCCCGGTTCCGGTTCGGTCCGGTTCCGGTACGGTTTCGGTCCGGTTCCGGTCTCCCCCTTTAAAATTATTGAAAAACAAGGAATTTTTGGTCCGGTTCCGGTCCAGTTCGGCATATATGTGACCCTGAACCGGCCCGGATGCCTTGCGGTTCCGGTTTCCTCCCCGGTTTGCCCCGGTTCCGGGCTTTTCCGGTCCGGTTTTCCGGTTCGGTTTGGCCATCCCTACGCCCAGGGCCCCAAAAAACCTAGGAATGGCCCTGATAAAATATAAGAGTAGTTGTTTTTGGATAAAAACACAAGAGTTTTTTGATAATAAAAAAAAATACAATTTAAAAGTAGCTTCTTTTTTTTTTTTGAAGAAAATATAAAAGTAGTTAGTAAAATAAAAAAAGACAACAAAATTAAACATAAGAATATCAACGAAAATACCACTAGAGTAAAAATTATTGTAGGGGTCAGTTTCCTACATCTAGGCAGCCTATAGCCAAATTACTCCCGAGGTTCAAAACCCAACATTTCAAAAGGCAGTTATGAAAAGTTATACTACTCCCGAGATTATTTACACAAAAAAATTGTGCAAAAATAGTAGGAACCTTTGACAAAATGTGAATTTTGAAAGAATGACATCATGGAGTACACAAAACTTTACCTTACCAAAAGCACACAAATGAAATGACCAATGCATGTCACGGCCGTTTCCTTCAACCGTGGTGCCTTTTCTCTGTTTCTTCACTATTACTCTTTCTCAAAATAGATTTCATTTTTTGAGTATTTCGTATACTCCCTCCGGTTCAAAATAACTGTCACTTTTGAACCAAAATTTTGGTCCAAAATAATTGTCACTTTTGAGCTAAATGTCTTTTTTATCCTTACATTGAAACTTGTTCTCTTTTATTAATTATCTTAGTGTGAGACATTAATGTAAGAAAGTTGTACACTTAATAGGGTAAAGTTGGAACTTTTGTCACTAAGTCATGATAATTATTACATTTCTTAAGAGTTGTGCAAATGCAAAAAAAAAAACAGTTATTTTGGACCGGAGGAGTATTATGAAATGATATTAATGCATGTAGGAGTTAAGCAAAGGTACCAAAATCAAATTTTGGTACTTTGAAATACTATTCATTAGGTACCAAATTTTCATCTCCAATAGTAGTTATCAAAATCAAATTTTGATACATATGTAAAAAGTACTAGCATCTCCAATGGTAGGTATCGAAATCAAATTTGATTTTTATATTGTTACTTTTTATACATTTACATAGTATCATAAATTAAATATTTTAATAATTAAATATGAATAATTTTAGATAATGGTTAAATAATTTTTATTTAAAAAAAAAATTATGTTGACACGTGGCATATTTTAATTCGCTAGATAGATTACATATGATAAGATGATAATGGAATTAAATTAAAAAATTAAATATCTTATCATTTAATACGTGGCTTGTTCTCATTCGTCTGGTAGATCACAAATCAGATAAAATTATTGTCACTAATCTTTTCAAAATAACTTTATCAGTCTATAAATAAGGTAGTTCAGATCATTATTATCACATGAGGGAATAATAAATTTACATTATACTCCCTCGTCCCAGAAAGATGGTCCACTTTTGATTTTTGATGATCAATATAAGTGAACTTTGACTAAATATAAATGTCAATCTAACCATCCTTGTGAAATTATAAAACTTGTTATTGATTAATCTTCAAGGGATTTATCAATGACGAATTTAAAATTTCAATGGGATGATTAGATTGATAATAATCTTTGGTCAAAATTTACATGTGTTGACCGTCAAAAATTCAAAGTGGACTATTTTTCTGAGACAGAAGGAGATATGTTTTAATATTTATTTTATTTATAACTGATTGATTTATAATATACTCTTTTAAAGATGGAGTATGCATTACTGAATACAATACCTATTTTTTTTCAAAAATAACCTTTATATAACTCTTAGTTTAGTTCCTGTTTTTTGTCAAAAACTTTTGATCGTGCGTAGATTAGTTAAGGAAAAATAAGTGATGTCAGTGGAAAAGAGAGAGAAAAGTGGGGTATAGAATAGTAAGTGAATAATTGTTGTGAGTGTGAAGAGAGAGAAAATGGAAAGAATGTTTTTTTGGGGGTAAGTGTGAGTTTCTAATGGAACACCAAAAATTATAAAAAGTTTGTTATGGGACGGAGGAGTGAGTAAGTATTTTGTGACAGAAGGAGTATTTTTCTAGGAGAGATGCAGCTCTGACTCGAACGGTGTCACACCATCTTCGTCGTTCATTATTAAACTAGTTCAAAACTAGCCCATTGGATTATACTCTCTATCTCAGAAAGATAGTCTTATTTTTGACTTTTTATGGTCAACAAAAATGAACTTTGACCAACCATTGGTGATGATCAAATCATTCTAGTGAAATTCTAAAATTTGTAATTTATAAATCATTAAGCGAGTTATCAATAACATTTTTTAGAATTTCATTGTGATCATTAAATTGACACCAATGGTTGATCAAAATTTATTTTTGTTGACCATAAAAAGTCAAAATGAGACTATGTTTCTGGGACATATGGAGTATGGAACCGCTCCACCCAAATTAGCTCCACCCCCCACCCAATGAAATTTGCACAAGTATTGTAAAACGTTTTCTACACAACGTTTACTACACAACGTAAAAACGACCGAAAAAGTGTTAACTCCTGAAAAACGTTTTACATTTACAAGTACACGTTTTACATTAGGTAGAAAACGTTTTACAAAACGTTGTATAATTTTCACATCTGTACAGCGGTACACCTAACGTGTTGGTGCAGCGGTTCGAAATCTATGGAAAGGGGATGACACTTGCACTTGACATATCCCTTTGAAGTGAATAAGCTTAAATACTCTTCAACTTTTTTGTTTCTAAGCTATGTGAGATATGACATTCCATATTCCATAACTCTTCAATTAACCCATTTCATATTGCATATTTTGACCATAAATTTATCATACTTAATTAGTTTTGTAAAAATAAATAAATCTCATTAATCTACTCTAAAAGTAGATTATAGTTATCCAACTTATTTTTATTTACGCAAAATAAAAACTTGCAAAATTATTCGTCAAACATGATCAACCACCATTTTTCAAAACGATACAAATTTTAACTTCTCAAACAACATATATATTGAAATAGAGTGATACATAATATAACAAAGTTAATCCTTCAAATCTTATACTATACGTATCATGTATTAAAGTTGATTAGAAAGGCTATAGATTTGACATGTGAACACATTTTAATAAAACAAAATTTAGAGAAGTCACATCAACATTATCTTAAAATCAAAATGACTTTTGAAACATTCTTAATTTTATTTTAGCTAATAATATTAGTTACTATACTCCTTCCGTCCTATAACTATGTGCACAAAATGAGTTTTGTACGGAGATGAATAGCAGTGGGTAGTTGTTGTGAGTGTGAAAAATGAAGTAGGAGAGAGAAAGTGGGGGTAGGGAATAATAAGTGTTGTGAGTGTAAAAGTAAAGTAAGAGAGAGAATGAGTTAGATGAATAATAAAGATTCTTTGTCATTTTAGAAAAGTTTGACTTATCAATGGGACACCCAAAATGGCAATTTGTGCACATACTTATGGGACAGATGAAGTACTCCCTCCATCCCACCTCAATTGACACCCAAGAGGTGAGCACAATAACTAAAGAAAAAGAATAAAATAAGGAAAATGTGTGGTAAAAAATAAAGAGAGAGAATGAGTGGGGTAAATAGTAGTGTTGACTGTTGATTGAATAAATTGAGTGGTGGAGAATGCATATAGAGAATGGATGGTGGGGGTAGAGTGAATATAAAATCATAAGAACTATGCCATTTTGAGAAGTGTCAAGTGAGATGAGACAAACCAAAATAAAAATAAGTATCAAGTGAGGTGAGACGGATGGAGTATAAGTTAACTATTATAGTTAACCATTTTACTAGCTAATACTTATAATAGTAAGTTAATGAGTAATAATTGCTATATAAAGTAGAAGAGTTAACTATTATAGTTATTATAATAGTTAACTATTATAGTAATTATAATATTTAACTAATAATAGTTAATTAGTTAATAATTATATTTAGCTATTATATATATTATTATATAAATTAATAACAACTATTAATAGTATTAGTTAATAATAATTATTATTATATAAATTGATTATTACAAGGCAATACAGTATATTTCTTACTATCTTTTTCTTTATGTGCTTTATTGTTTAAATCATTTTTCACCATCAACGATTCCTTCTCCGGCTCAAACTTTTTCATTGCCTGAATATAGTCTAGGTACATTTCTGTAAACTTTAGTGAGAAATAATAAATACATTATTTACAAATATAATAAATGTACATTCTTAATGAGTTGTATTAGTAGGGATTCATTATTGCATCATTCAATAATTTAATTACTATTATTCACAAAATCTTGCTTACAAAATGAGGTGACGATATTTTATTGATTGCATCGATGATGGACCCGTCACACTCTAATTAAAAACACCAATAACATTATTACACATAGGATTTTATTTTGTAACTTTTTTATGCCCCAAGTATTATTCAAATGTAATTGAGATCCGATGGAAAGGAAAATGACTAATGCTCCTTTTGTATTCCATCACAAAGAAAGTTTCTACAACGATAACTCTTTGTCAACTTATTATATTGAAGTTTAAAAAGATTTTTGTACCTAAAAATATAAAGATTTTAACCCTTATGATAATGTGAATTTTTGGTTATATCTCCAAACATTTTATTGCAAATATTGATAGGCATTGTAGTCCAGAAAATCTTCCATAGAAACATTCTCGATTAAATGAATAGCTTGAAGATTTGCCATTTTGGCCGCATTTTATTGCTTGAAAGAACTACAAAAAGAAAAGAATGATGATTTAACAACAAATGATCAGTGTTTTTTCTCAGAATTTTGCGCAATGTGAAGGAAGTCCGGTGTCGTGGTGAACCATTACTACCTCCGTGGCATTGCATTCGAGCACATCTTGCTTTAATTTAGCTCCTGCAGCCTTCAGCCCCTTCAATGAAATTGGCTGGTTGAAGAGATTCAGAGAAGGCAACTTTGAAGCTGACGGCAATTTTCCATTTGGCAAGAAATTTCTGAAGTCTTCCTTTAACAATGGCACCTCAAAATCACTCTTGTCATGCTTAACCACATTGTCCTTGGCGCTGATATGAGCACCGGGCTCCATATGGTTAGTTGAAAAGCTTGCTTGCTTCGGGAAATTTGGATAAAGACTAACATACCCTCTTAAGTACATCATGTCGATAAGAAACTTCTTCCATGAAGCTTGCCATCCATTGGTTCTCGACTTTGGGATTTGAACAGGGTTTTGCTTGGCGTCCTCGGTGAATCTCATGTTCATGTAAACATAAAACTCTCTCCATTGCTTGGGAAAGAAAACGGCACCCCAACTACAAGGTAGTTGGTGTAAATAAGGCGTGTTTGGATGGATGCGTTTGAAGAACTCGGTTGCATTCCATTTAGGTCTTTCTTTCACCACTTCAACCAATCTTGGTGTGTAGAGTGAGATTGAGGAGAGCTCGGGGAGAGATATTTGTGGATCATAATGATAAGATAGGAGCGCGTATTTGATCCACAAGTAGTAGTAAGGAGAAACTTCGATATCATCTTCAAGGAGGAGACCAAAGTCATCATCCGAGGTAGGGTACCAACTCTCACTCACAGCTCGGATGAGCCCTCCTTGAATAATTCTCCTTCGTAAGGTTTTAGTGCCATGTGGCCAATCGAAGGATTTCACAAGCTTTATAGTCGCCTCATCCACTTTGCTATCCATGTTGAAGCTTATAGACACTTCATCTCCAACATAGTAAGCATCACTCAAAGACTTTAGTAACCGTGTCAGTGAGTTGACTCGGTTTTGTGTTATGATGTTCACGGAGATCCTCATCCGGTTCCAATCTGCACATACAAATAAAAATGTCAGAAAAGTATAGGGACCGGTTGGCTAATACTTTGAACTTCAAGGTCGAATATAAAAACAGGGGTTTTATGAAAAACTAAGTCTCTGCCTAAAAAGTAAGCAGAAAATGAAGAAGATAAGGCAAAGATCCTTACTTGGCAATGCTGTGGATCTTAGATCAGACATCCAAAGAACCTTTGAAATAGAAGTTCTTGGTAAAAGAATCAAAGTTGAATTATTCGAATCATTCTCCGATGCCATTTTCAAAGCCTTCTTCACATTAGAATCAATATCAGCCACGGTAATCACAACACTCGGATTATGAATCTTGATCAACCCTTTCACACTCGCATACACTGCTTGTAAAACCGGCACTTCAGACTTTAAAATACCCGAAATAGCCCCAATTTCCAAGTCAAAAATCTTGAACCTTCTCTCCTTGCACACTGACTTAGGCCAGTTCAAGGCAGAGGCAGCATCCTCACAAGGGCAAAAATGTCCTCCAGAGACAACTATGTAGGCCTTTTTCCCAACTGTGGTCCTGAATTTTTCGAGAAGAGGGGCCAAAGCTTTGACTTCTTGTATGGAGTGGGCGTAAAATAGTGCATCTATCTTTTGAGGGTTCATTGCAGCCCATTGTGTGATGTAGCCTGTGGATAAGGCTTTCCACCATTGATCATCGCGTACTTGAACAATGTCTTTGAAGATTACAGTGGTTTCTGACACGTAAGCTAGTCTGTGTTCACTATCTCCCCATGTTTCTTTGTCTTTTGGATCAACGGGTAGAACAAATGAGCCTGCGTTTCTGTATTTTTGTAGCTGATAACTGCAATATTTCACAAACACTACCGATTAACAATTCACAGCGTAGAAATATGAACTCTGCAAAGAAAATAGAAGCATGTAATGCTACTATACGACTTGATGGACCGCCTCCATCCCCGACACTGGTCTGCACCAGCACATACTATTCTACACTAAGTTGATGCACTCAGCAAAGGAAATAGAGCATGTAGAATCTCAAAAAAAAAAAAAAAAAAAAAAAAAAGAAGAGAATTCCACTCTTCTTTTCTTTCTTTCTTTTTTTTTTTTCCTCTTTTTTTTTTTTTTTTTTTTTGGGTCTGAGGAAATAACTCAGAAGGGACAATCAGTATTCAGTAATGCAACCTGCCTAAAAGAAAAGTTGATTCATTCAAGAAAGAAAACTAGTTTATCAGTAGCTCCAAATTCAACCAGCTTCAATAACACAAAGCAAGTGAAAGTTGACCAAACTCTTAATGACATGATTTAATTTAAGAAGTTTCTTTCAGTAAATAAACTAACAGAAAATTATAAAAAACATAATTAAAATAAATAAACTAGTCGGTCGCTTCAAGATATATTATAGTATAGTATAAGCTAATGGTTTCTGAATCGATTTTTAGCTAGATCTGCACTGAGTTCAAGTTGGTTAAATACTTGTTTTCGTATGTGTACCTGAGTTGCACCAAATTTCATTAGACAGGTTCACGATAGTGACTTAATAATATAAACAAAACATAATTAAATTCATCGTAAGCGTAACTACTCATTAGCTTATACAGATTATATTTTGTCTTCAGTGCTTACGCGGATCATAATAAACTCAAATTTGTGGTGTATATGACATATAGTACGTGATAATGTCGTAAAACAAATATAGAACAGGTAACCAACTCAAAAAGATATGATTTTTTGCGTGTTGTCCATAGTGACATACCTTAGGTGCAAATCTTCACCAGTCATGAAAGTGAAAGGTTTCTCAATGAAAAGAGTCTTGACAAGTTCTGAGGAGAGAAACCAAGAACTCGAAAGAAAATCCACCTGCACAATCTTATCAACTGTGATATCATAAGCAGGGTCAGGCAAATAAAGCCCTGCCTCCTTTGATCTAAACTTTCTGTAGCTAGGAAACGTAAAATCCTTCTGTCTAAATGGCAAAATCCTCCCAATACTCCCCAAAACAGAGTTTTCGTATTTCTCCGTCCCTGCAACATGTGACAAAATCTGCAGCATTTTCTTCCCCGGGATCATATCATCATCAAGGATGTATACAAGATCACCTTCTGTTTGTAAAGCCATTTGGAAGCGTCCATAGTACTTGAAATCGTAGCTAGAGCTAATGAAGCTTATTCTTGAATCGTTGTAGCTATCAACGATTCTTTTCAAGGTTACCTCATTCGGGCTACCAAATGCTAGAACCCAAACATGGTGAAAAGGGAGAGTTTGGTGTAGTAAAGACTCGATTTGAGAGCAAAGAGTTTTTCTTTTGAAATGGTTTAAAATGACCGTGACTTTTGGGATGTTTTTACCACGCAAATCCCACTTTGATTTCATGGCCATTAGCTCAGAAAGAGACTCCGCGCCAAATGACTTGTTTTGGAAAGTTAGTACTTCATTGTAAAGCTCTCTCTTGAACTTGATCATGACCGCGTCATTTGACTTTTTTTGCTCAAATTCGATCTTCTCACTCTCGCATACTTCAGAAGGAGTGACAATTTGTGCGATTTCTGATTGGATAAGGGAGTTTGAGGATTCTTGGTATCTGCTAACTACATGTGGAACCTCAGAAACCATAAACTGTTTCCAATGCTGTGCAATCTTACTAGCCCAAGCAAAATCGGGCTTGCTACTACGCAAATCTATGGAAGGGCTCATGTAATATAGAAGGAAAGTTGCATATACCGCAAAGGCGAATTGTAAGCAAGTGAGGACGGTAACTAGGCGAGCAGAGGCGCTCTTTTGTGGTCTTATTTTAACTTTCCCTCCTCCATTAACATAATCACTAAGCATTCCTTCCAAGTAATCCCCACTTCTCATAGTGGGATTCCTCGCTAATCCCATATCGCATACGAAATCAGAAGGTATATTCACCTACAAAAAAGTTCAAACTCAAACTTAGTCTCCAAAGATAGAAACTCAAAGACAAAAAATAATCAGAAACTTGCAAAAGGCTGAAAGATGTCAAGAAAGTTGATAATAAAACTTCGAGATACACTCACCAATACCCACAATCCAAATGATCAAGTGTAAACTTTGGGTGTTTAGTGTGTGTGTGGGAGAGAGGTTTTTGCTGAGTTTCAAGAGTAAGGGATCCAGTGCAGAGAGAGATCCAATATATATAGAAAGACATTGTAATAAATAGATACACAAACAAGGAGAGAGAAGGGGAGGGAGAGAGAGAGAGATGACCATGAGAAATGCAAGAAAGGTCACATGGGGTTGAATGGTGAATAAAGATTAAACTAAAGGGAGAGGAAGGAGTTTGTGTAATAGTACTGGTTTAAACTCGTTACATTGCACTACTTGTCCTCATACAAAGCCATTTTTGTTGCCTTAAAAAGTGCCTTCCTCTGCGTTTTTGGCACTTCATCTTCTTCCCTTCATTTCTATTCTTCTTTGACTAGCAAGTATTTCTTAATTCGTCTTTCAGGTGAAAACACGGCGTATGAATAATTAAAAAAAAAAATGCTCGTTTCGTATTGAAGAATATTAATTTCTTTCTATGTTATGTTCACTTTCGTAAAATGATAGATATTTGCACTAGAGTATATCACGGAATGAAAAAAACATTGTTGCATACCAAACTAGCGAAAAATGACAACGAGCTACTGTCGCGATTGCTTTGACAAAAAAAAAAAAAGGGATTGTTTTAGAAGGTAAAATTGAGAGTTAAGGCCATTGTAAAGGATGAAACCAAATTGGGAAGTGGGTGCCTGGCTTTACAGCAGCCCAAACCCATTACTCCTGTCCCGAAACGGTCTTCCCATTTTGTCATTCCCAAAAAGTTCTTCCCATTTCTACAATTTTCATATCTTTAAAAAGTTTGACTAGGTGAATATCATTTTGGGACTGATGGTGTATTAATTACCAGTTATTCAACATAAGTAAAAGAATTCAAGAAACTGGAGTTAGAAATGAATGCTTAGGGCTCCACATGAATCTTTTTCTGATTTTAGAAATCAGAATTTTACTCTTAGGGACAACTCAAAGGATACAAACCCAATTTCCCAAATCAAATAAAGATTCATTCAAACTAGAGTTTTGTCAAACCCCAATCCCCAAAACCAGCTGAAGGTTCTAAATTACAATTAAATATTACTAATTCTTTCCACTTATAATGACTTCAAATAGCTCCCAAATGCATGTACAATTAATAGTCCCTCCGTCCCAAAATGATCTTCGCGTTTGACTATTCAAACTTTTTAAGGATATGAACACTTGCTTAACTAGTCCTACTTTGTTTAAGACTAAAATGTAGAAATGTGAAGAATTTTTTGGGACAATGAGAAATGACAAATGAGAAGATCATTTTGGGACGGAGGGAGTAATAAATTAACATGTCAAAAAATAGACAAGAGAGAGAGAAATTTACTTACTGGCTTGGTCATGAAGAAAGAATCAAGAAAATAGAGTGAAAGACTAGTAAAGAAGAAAAGACCCTTTTCTTCTCCAGCAAATTAAGCTAAAAAAATGTCTATGCCCTCAAGCTTACACCAACAAATTTCATGGATGCCAAACAGGCCAAGTACATAAAGTTGGAATGAAGGAAAGAATTTGAGGAAGAGATAGATATATAGTTGGCAAATAGGTTGACTTTTTTGAAAATAAGGAAGATTGTGTATGTACTATGTATGTATGTACATACATAATATGTGAGATATATATTGCAGCAATTTAGGTATAATGCCCTTTAGCCAAACTTTGGCAAGTTGATTAAAAGCAAAATTTGCTTCAATGATGGAGAATTCAAATGGTGTTTGGTCCCTCTTTGAAGAAATATGACTGAATATCTTCTCCATTCTTCAATATCCTATGAGCTAGGTCAATATTTTATAGGGGAATTGGCACTAGCTAGAGTGGCAAAAAAAAAACAAAAGATTTTCACCAAGTATTATAGATTTTATAGGGGAATTGGCACTAGCTAGAGTGGCAAAAAAAAAAACAAAAGATTTTCACCAAGTATTATAGGTTACTTGGATTATGTAAAGAGGATTATTTTCTTGTTAATTGTAGCTAATTAGTAATTACGTACATGGAAGTTATAAAATGGTAAGGTAAAATGCAGGGATGACCGAACGGGAACGGAATCGCCAAACCGGCCCAGAACCGTGCTAAAAACCGTAACCGTTGTAATCGTAATCGTACATGATAAGGGCCGGTTAAGGTTTAAGGCTCCAAAAAACCGTCAAATCGGCGGTTCCGAACCGGATGGTCCAACAAACCGTAACCGTAACTGTAGAACCGTCAGAAAAACCGTCAAAACCGTAAGAAAAACCTTCAAAACCGTCAGATTTCTAACAGTTTTGTTAGAATTTGCCGTTATTAACAGAAATTATTAACAGAAAGTTGATAAAAAAAAAAGATGTTTTGACTGCATTTCAACATTTTTTATAATTTTTTTAATAAAATAAATTTAAAACATTTTTTCGTATGCAAAAGAAAAAAAATTATAAAAAAGAAAAACACCAAAACTGTGAACCGTCGAAACCGTAAACCGGATGAACACAGGCCGGTTAAGGTTCAAGGATTCCTCGAATCGGAACCGTAATCGGCCGACCCTAGTAAAATGTAGAAAATCGCCCTTCTGGTTTCAGCTTGTTGCAGAGGGAATAATACTAGGGGCACAAAAAAATCAAAAAAACTTCCTCACAAAATCCTAAGTGTAATGATTTTATTAGTGTTTTTAATTAGAGTGTGGCGGGTCCATTATCGATGCAAGCAATAAAATATCGCCACCTCATTGTGTGAGCATGATTTTGTGACTTTATTTTGTGCCCAAATGCTCGTTGCAGAGGACCTCCCTGTTCATTATATGCATATGGTAGCCAACTACCAAATCAACCCTTATATTATTGGCTCCACATCAGTTAAACCCTTGAACTATTTTTTTCATCAAACTTAACCTACATACGATACATAATTATTAAAATAAACTTAAATAAATAACACTTGCTTTTTTT
Organism: Campanula takesimana; assembly: GCA_026119855.1. Taxonomy (NCBI): domain Eukaryota; kingdom Viridiplantae; phylum Streptophyta; class Magnoliopsida; order Asterales; family Campanulaceae; genus Campanula; species Campanula takesimana. The sequence continues at coordinate 257,652 of JAOWBW010001144.1, read as the reverse complement.
TCTTTTCTTTTTTTAACAAGCGTCAGTTAATTTTCCAACGGAATTGCACATAGTGGTCAAGTGCCTAGCATATAGTCAACGTCACCACTGCCACTGCCAGGGCCACAACCACCTCCCCCGTCATCACCACCACAATTAGGTGGTTCATATGTTGTGGTGGTGGTCATCGAGTGGTGATGGTGTGGTGGTGGTTGCCCAAAAGTTGAGTACTTTTGTTTTTGCACTTTTCCTTGTCTATCATATCTATTTGAACAGTACATATGCTTGTGCTATATTTGTGCAATTTTTTAACTATTATGGTCATTTGAGTGTAATATAGTTACAAATAATTATGAGAGAGTAAAACTTGTAATCAGTTCTTTCTAACACACAAAAAAACAGGGTTTTGGAGGACATCAAAACTGCTAGCTTTACTATTTACTCCCTCCACCCACAGAATATATGTCCACATTTCCATTTTAGTCCGTTTCAGAGTATATGTCCACTTCCAAAAATAATAAAGAATCTTTACTATTCCTCCCAGTCATTATCTCTCCTACTTTATTTTTATACTCACAACACTAATCAACTTACTATTAGATATCCAACATTCTCTTTCATACCTCAATTTTCATACTCACAACACTTACATCCCTTCCACCATTTCCTAATCTCTATGCAAATGGGATGGTGTACATATATTTTGGAACGAAAAGAGTAGTTTCTTTTAGAATGACCACGTCCAAAGGTGAAGAGAGGGACCGAACCCTAGCGTTAATATGGTGGTTATAGCTGGTGGAGTGACAAACATAATTATAAGGTGGACTGACAAACATAATTGTAAAACAGGCAATTCTAACTCATAAACTAAAACTAGGGATTAGTCAAAATTGTTTGTTTTCCGTTAAAACTATCATGGTTACCTGACAATTTTAATAGTAACATGAGCAATATTAAAATAAAATTATTTTAAGACTATTTATTGATGGGGTGGATTGCTGTGTGATGGCGCCAGCAAGCCCTTTCCTTTTTTTTTCCCCTGCCATTTTTTGCTTGCCAGCAAAAGTAGCACTTTTTATAAGGAAATGTAACACTTTTTTTTTCCAAAAATTTACCACAATTTTACTGAAATAAATTAAAGATAACATAAGATTGACAACTAAACTAATGTAACATTTTATAATAAATGAATGTAACATTTTTTTCTCAATTGTAACACTTTTCTAGGGTTTTACATTCAATTGAAATGCAAAACCAATTATGTACACGATTTTTTACTCTTTTTTTTTTAAAAAAAAAAATGTAACATTTAACCTATAAACTGTTACATTCATCGATATAACATATTACAATCATATATGCACTGTGTTACATTCAATTATTACTTTTCTAATCACAAAAATTATTTATATTATTTTCGAAACTGCTGTTACATCCTACAATAAAAGTGTTACTTTTTTAAGACTAAACTGTTACTTTCTTCATAAAAAAGTGTTACATTTTATTATGATGAGCAGCTCACTTGTTTTGTATGTTAAAATATATATATTTTTTTAAAAAAATAAACCATATCATGACCTATGTAGTTTTATTCATCTCGTCGAGACGAACACAACAGTTTTTTTTTTCTTACTTATAAATCTCAAGATATAGCATTTTGAAGTTATTGGAGGTTTTTTTTAGGGAATGACACATGTCGCGATCTAATAAAGGGGTGAGTGGATCCAAGCCGTCGTCTGCAGCAGAAGAGATTAAAGTGAAAAGCAGCGGAACCAACTCTGAAGAAGGAAAACGGTCGCACGGCGTGGGACCGTCTAACGGAAGTTTTTGCCTTTATTGATTTAGAAACATGACACTTATGGTGTGACACATAAATAAAAAAGAAAAATACGCAACGTTATTATACTAAACATAATGAGTAGTACTCCATCTGTCCCTAAATGAGTGTCCATTTTCAAAAAAATCTTTGTCCCAAAATGAGTGTCTTTTTTGAACATAACTTTGTCCCTAAATGTTTTTTTTCGAAATTTTTTTCATCGGTTTCTTTATACGTGCAAAACTAAATGTTTGGAAAGGAGATTACAAGATTATATATGAATCTTTGCTACCAAATTGTACACAAAGTTGAGATTTTCAATGTCCCTTAAAATGAAATTTGGACACTCATTTAGGGAAAGAGGTAGTACTATATAAGCTAATAAAAGGAAGAAGCTTTTAATATACTCCCTACGTCTCAAAATACATGTTATTTTGGTTGTTAATTTTTGTCTCAAAATACTTGCCGTTTTATTATTTTCAAGACTAATTTGTTGTTGTATATCAACTATATCGTTATTAATGATAGTGAATTATGTCTTACACAAGCATTTAATTGTCTAGGTAATTGAATTATTTTAGGGGTATATGAGACTTTTTCACATGCATTAATTACATTTGTTAATATGCGTGGAATGGTTCAAAACGACATCTATTTTGAAACAGAGGGAGTACGTATATAACTAGAAGAACTCCCTGAACTAATTTCTCTAAGTAGTAAAAAGAGCAGCTGTGCATGAGTTGGTTAGTGTCTATATATATACATAAATTATCTCTAATATTCATAAATTAGCATGCATTCAACCCTTCTTTTTCATCCATTAATTTGTGCCACTCTCCATCGACAAACCATGATCTTTTCTAACACATAATAATTAAAGTAACCAACTGGAAAATACTGATACACTCATGTATGGTATAGATAGATTCATGCATAGACAACGAGTATGATCGGATAATATGGTTAGTTAGTCTACTCAATGAATATCGACGTACTCTTAATCTTGTGTTAGCGATCGTAATTCTCCACTTAAAAGAGATAATTTGAAATTCTATAATCGTGCAACATTACAATCACCACAATTAGGGGATGGCAAAAATACCGAACCCGTCTCAAACCCGCATTGACCCGTCCCTAGTCCCTAATAGGAATGGTTTGGGAAGTTTTTTTTTTTTTAAATAAAAAAATCTGCTGGGATTGACACGGTTTTAAAAATACATTGAGTACCCCCGTTTGAACAGTTCCGCTTAATATATACTCCCTCCGTCCTAGACTAAGGTTCTTACTTTCTTTTTTGGTTTGTCCCAGACTAAAGTTCTTAGTTGCTTTATTACATAAAATGGACTATAGAACCCACTTGTCATTCTCACAATAAAAACTCCCTACCCACTTTATCTCTCCTACTTTCTCTTACTTACTTTTTCATACTCACAACATTTACTTTTTCTTAATCTCCGTGTAAAGTCAAACTAAAAACCTTAGTCCGGGACGGAGGGAGTAGTTTTTTGTCCAATATTTTTCAAAGTATTAATAATATTTGTATATTACTCCTATCTATATACTCCCTCCGTCCCACAATTATGTTGACAAATTTTCATTTTGAGCGTCCCATTGATAAGTTATACTTTCCTAAAATGATAAAAAATCTTTACTTTTCCTTCCACTCATTCTCTCTCATACTTTACTTTTCCTTCCACTCATTCTCACTCATACTTTACTTTTATACTCACAACACTAATCAACCTACTATTTTCTACCTCACTTTCTCACTCTTACTTCACTTTTCACACTCACAACAACTACCCACTACTATTCATCCTTTAATTCCTGTCCACAACCCATTTTGTCCACATAGTTATGGAACGGAGCTAGTATAATGGTTAAATGTATTTTTTTATTTTTATACAATATTCTACGTTTACATATGTACTAAAGAATCTAGAAAAAAATTAGCGTTACATTATGAAATATTTTTTTTTAAAAAAATGTTATATAGTAAACTGGTCGAGTCGGGGCTGATTCAGTTTTCGGCCTAATGGGGGCGGGGATGATTCGGGTTTTGGTACTTTTGAGTTGGAGAGAACCAGACCATTGCCATCCCTAACCACAATCCATCAAAGAGGGGTGTATAATATTAGCCGTGATTCTGCACGCAGCTATATCAGTTCCAAAGAATAATTATACTAGGGGCACAAATTAAAGGTAACAAAATCTTGCTCACAAAATCCTAAGTGTAATGATTTTATTGGTATTTTAAATTAGAGTGTGGCGGGTCCATTATCGATGTAACCAATAAAATATCGGCACCTCATATTGTGAGCAGGATTTTGTGATCTTATTTTGTGCCCCTAGTTCCAAATCCCACTTGATGGAAAAATGCTTGGTGCACCGTGCACGTGACACCCAACGCACGTACGATACATGACAAGAACCTATGGATGGAATTATTGGTAGATCGTAATCAGAAGCTATTAAAATTTTGAAAGGGGTTAAAAAAATAATTTCGTAATTTTCCTAATTAATTCACCAACCGTCCATGGTCAGAGACCTGAAAAATACTATGCACTCTTGATTAAATAAAGTCAAACCTGTTCATAACGCACTAAGGTGAGCGGTTGACTTTAGCCGAGTTAATTTGGAGCATCCTAAGGTTGACCCTTTTTTTTTTTTTTAAAGAAAGGTTGACCTTAAAGAATTACTCCCTCTGTTCCTAAATGAGTGTCCATTTTCAAGAAATCTTTGTCCCAAAATGAGTGTCTTTTTTTAACATAACTTTGTCCCTAAATGTTTTTTTTTTCGATTTTTTTTTTCCACCGGTTTCTTTATATGTGCAAAACTAAATGTTTGGAAATGAGATTACAAGATTATATATGAATCTTTGCTAGAAAATTGTACATAAAGTTGAGATTTTCAGTGTCCTTAAAATGAAATTTGGACACTCATCATTTAGGGACATAGGTAGTATAAAGTATTGTACGGTATATGGATTTGCATAGTGGTATACACATAAGCTAAGAAAACGACTTTCTGAGTGCAATCCAGTGAGTTTCTTATGTCACTCCGTCCCAAAATGATCTTCACGTACTATTCAAAGTAAAAATATGAACACTTGTTTCACTAGCCATATTATGTTTATGTACATTTAAGCCTAAATTGTCTAAATATGAAAAACTTTTTGAGACAATAGAAATGGTAAATGAGAAGATCATTTTGGAGCAGATGGATGGAGTATTTGACGTCGACCTAAAATTCTTCATCAAATTTTGCTAACTAGTGTTTAGAAATCGAATATCAAAGTGTCTATTAGAATGTTTATGTCGATATTTTTTTTATGGGCTTGAAAAGTATTTGAAAGGGTTTTTGAAAGAGATAGGGCATTGGCACAATTTTGAATCCACTTGGGCTAAGGAGATAGAAGGCACTTGGGCTAAGGAGATAGAAGGCCACTCGACCTTCTTAATTTTTGACAAATGTCGTTTTAATATTTTGGAATTTTGAAAAAAATAATAATTGGTTCAAAAAAAAAAAACATAATTATTTTTTCTAATTCTGTTTTGCCCCACTTCATTTTTGGAAAAAAAATTGTAATGTGATGTCATTTGACCCCCTTCAATCCCAAATATGACTTAGCCACAAAATATATGAAGATTGTTGTGAATTCAGTGCACAGCGAAATCTGATTGCATAGCAGCAGGTAGATTTTCATTTATGTTTTTAACATCAAAATCTACAATTCAAAATTAGTCTTTTCCAATTTCAACGGTCCAAAGTCTATCGAAATGATTTGGAATGTAAATCTGTTATGCACTCAAATGTGCTCCAAATCCACGGAATCCGACCCTCTGGGTTTCTGACATAAGGTATCACAACGGTCCGACAAGTAGTCGTTGATTCAGTGATGAATAATACTATGGGCACAAAAAAGTCACAAAATCTTCCTCACAAAATCCTAAGTGTAATGATTTTATTGGTGTTTTAAATTAGAGTGTGTCGGGTCCATTATCGATGTAGCCGATAAAATATCGCCACCTCATGTTGTGAGCAAGATTTTGTGAGCTTATTTTGTGCCCCTAGCATTGCTCTTCAGTGATAGATGCTCCCTATTTCCTATTTCTATTTTAAAGGGCACAATTTTTTATTTTTTTTCGTCTCATTGGTAAGTCACAGTACCAAAAATGACAAAGAATCTTTACTATTATTCTTACTTATTCTCTCTTCTACTTTAATTTTATACTCACAACACCAATCAATTTAATATTCCCTACCCTACTTTCTCTCTCCTACTTCACTTTTCATACTCATAACACTTACCCCCTCCGTCCTATTTTAAACTTCAAAAAAAAAGTGGGCACAAGAATTAAGATGAGAATTTTTATATTATAAAATCTATATATATAATATAGGAGAGTTTTTATGAGATCACACATTAAGCCACATGGAATTTCATGTCATAATTCCATGTGGAATTCTACTTATCACCATCCAATAAGCTTGGAACACCTATGTTGACATTGCATCATAATTCAAATTTCAAATTGCCTAAGATATAGCAACAAAAAATATTTTTCAATTTAAGTAATTTAAAATAAATAATTTAAGTATCCATCATATTTACTTAAATTAAAGATGACTTGACACAATTGCCCTCAATATATTGTCTAGATTTATTAATAATTTATGTTTAAACTCTTTATTTAAGTGAAAAACTATCAAGACTTGCTAATTTCAAATTTTAGAATATTACATCATCATATTTATGTTATTTATCTCATAAAATTTTATTTTAATATGTATCATTATTTGTAATCCTTAAATAATTAATTTTAATACGCACCGTCGAATATCGACGGACTACTTACTAGTATAGATAGTGGGGGTAGAGTGTTGTGAGTATAGAAAGTGGATAGGAGAGAGAAAGTGGGGTAGAGAATAGTTAGTGAATAGTTGTTGTGTGTATGACATGTATGTCCCACTAAATAAAAAGGTATAAATAACTTTCATTTTTTTGATTTTGAAGTTTAAAATGGGACACCCAAAAGGAAAATTTTTGAAGTTTAAAATGGGTCGGAGGGAGTACTCCACACTCCCTCCGTTCCATAACTATGTGCACATATTTCCTTTTTTGGCGTCTTATTGATAAGTCACACTTTCCTAAAATGACAAAGAATCTTAACTATTTCTCCAACTCATTCTCTCTCAAACTTTACTTTTACACTCACAACACCAATCAACTTACTATTCTCTACCCCATTTTCTCTCTCCCACTTCACTTTTCACACTCACAACAACTACTCACTACTATTCATCTCTTAATTCCCGTGCACAACTCATTTTGTACACATAATTATGGGAGGGAGGGAGTATACAGTTTCTTTAATTTCCGTGATAGAACAACTTTGCGCCATTCAGATTTTGGTAAGGGCATTTTAGCCATTTCATCCATTAAATCAGTGGTCTCAGCTCCCTTGTGTCGGTATGATTTTCAATTTTCTTATTACTCTTTTCATTTCATGAGTGAAAAATCTGATGGTGTAGTATTTTATTTAGGTTGACTTATGTACTAAAAATAAACCAATGAACAAAGAAATTAATGAGACCAAATTTATTGATCTTCTTCTCGAGGCATTTCACATGGTTTTGTATATAACGCTGGAACGTCATTGGACATTTACGACTATCCTTCTGTTATGATAACATAAATTTATATAAACAAAGAGATAATTTATCCAGCTTTTTAATTTGAATATTGATTTATTGCATGCAATTTTAAATCCTAATATGAGTTGACGAATTATCAATGTCATTAATTAATGAATGCATTAGACTCATTGATCCATGTTACGTTCGAGGTCTTCTTTGGATTTAGCAAAGGAAAAACTTGATCAAAACATAATTTATGATGGTTCAGAAACAACGTACGTTGTTGAAGATTATGTCAATAATTTGTAATTAGGGTAGTCATTATTTATTCGAGCTTGAAGCAAGTTGATATGGAAAATCAATAATAATAGTCGTTTAAAGAGTGCAATTAATTCGATGATTTTTTTTTTTTAATTAAAATCTTGCTAGATTATATACTCCACACACACACACACACACATAATTACTCTTTTTTTTTTTTTTTTTTTTCAACTCACACACCCTCCCACCCACACACACACATGCACGCTCAGAAGCGCCTAGGAGATAAATCCTAGGGAGAGAAAGCCTTCCCTCTAACTTCTGGGGGATTGAACCCATGACCTCCAGGTTGGAAGCCAAGAGCTCTAGCCATCAGGCCAAATCCCCATGTGCTAATTACTCTTTTAAATACAATACATCAAGAGTAGATAGCGAGTTTTTGATCCATGAACAAAGGGATTCTTGATTTGGTAAAAAAAAAAAAAAAAACAAACAAACCAACGGATTCTTGATATAATCAATAGGAGTTGACTTCATAGTTCACAAATTTTGACTATATATCTTTTAATTTTCATGTTCAAAAATATTGCAAATCAAATGAAATTATGGGTCTTGTTGTTTGAGTTTCTACATGTCAAAAAGAATCCACAAAGGATCCCAAGTTAAACAACGGTTGGAATAAAATATTCGACCAGTTCAGATTAAACAGATTTAATCAATTAACGGGGCAATCACGAATTCAATAGCAATACAGATTATAGCCAAAAGCATAACAGAAATAGCAACAGAACGCGTACCAGGAAAAAGGCAAACAGGAAAACAAAAGGGAGTCAGAATACTTATCAGATCGAGTCGCCTGTATGAAGACTCTCCTAAGAGAATTTATTGCCCCCTTACTGGTGCGACAAAGAGTTACGGCAAAATCCTCCGAGGATAAAACGATCTCAGCAAACGTACCAAGAAATCTCGCACGAACAGGTACAGATGCACTTGCGCCTGCTGTCCCACTTCACCTGAATCGCCCGCTCAGTAGCTTATTCTTGAAGGACTCTAAAACCTACCCGAATTACAGTAGCTTATTCTTGAAGGAAAAACAACTGCACAGTTAGAGTCCAGTTAAGAAACTGATGAGACTAACTGTTTCCGTTAGCAAAAAGGAAACTTAAAATGAATTTTGACTAAAAAGATACGCCCACGAACCAAACCATTCGCCCAAACGGCCTTAGCCCGTGCCCGAGCCCGGCCCGGCCGAGCCGAGCGAGCGAGCGCGCGTGTGGGGAAAGGTTCAACTCCACCTCACATGTAACTTGAACATGAGACTATGAAGTGCCTTGTAATTTATGGAACTACAACTTTCCATTCCTATTCCATGTGGGTTGGGACAAAAAGCCTTTTATATTCCCAAACAAAGGGGAGATTTGGCTTTCCTATCCCATGTAGGATACCAACCAACCCATTTCATCTTTGAGAATTAAAGCACTTCAATGCCCATTTTTGAAGTCTTAGAACCATAGATTAACTCCATAATTTGGCTTTCACCAAAACACATAATTTCTTCATGGTACATCATACAATGTATATCAACATTGACCATGGTCAAACTCAAAGAGACCCACCCAAAGTTGACCGAATGTCAAATTTCCAACAATCCCCCACAAATCAGTGGTGATAAGACGGGTAACGATTATCTATTGTCATGCTTTCGATAGATGGTGCCTCCCAGCTTGAACCCCTACCTAGTCAGTCAACCTATGCCCCCATAGAATCTAGGTGAACGGGTGTCTTGAACCTGATTCTTGAATGTGGTGGCGTCCGTTGGTAACAACACGACAAAAGGCTATGACAGCAGCCTCTATCATTATAACTTGACGCGTATAAGCCATACGTCCCGATCCTCTGTCATGAGTGCTTTCGAGGAATAACCATTTTCCTCTAATTGCGGCCAACAATAATACTCCTTAGTTGGGCATCTCCAAAGATGTACTGCTAACATCTCGTCATAAAGACGTGATCCCATTCAAAGCTTAAAGCTCTTACTATACTTGCAGTTACGAACACCTTTCCAGGTTTATCATGGGACAGACTCAGACATGTAACATGTCAATCTGTTTTAGGTGTTCCAATTCACCCCACAGCTTGTTATTACCACATTGAACCTTCTTTGTGGGATCTCCACTCAGATAGGTTGGGTTGCTACTGCGTATGAATTATATAGGGTTCAGTCCCATCCCCAACCTGGATTTTTGGACAAGAACTAATTCAAGTCCTTTGGTTAAAGGATCAGCTGTGTTATCTTTAGTACTAACATAATCAACATCTATTACCTTCCGAGACACAAGATCCCTTATAGATTTTAATCTAATTTGGATATGTCTCCTTGTTTTGCAGTTGTACTTAACACTTTAGATTTTCGCAATTGTGGCAGTATTGTCACAATGTACCGAAATCACAGGCATAGGCTTGCTGATCATGGGTAACTCGGACATCAGTCCTTGTAGCCATTCAGCTTCCAATCCAGTAGTGTCAAGGGCAACTAATTCGGCCTCAAAAGTAGACCTAGACAACATAGTTTGTTTTGTAGACCTCCAGGCAACTGCAGCACTGCCTAGGGTGAAAACATACCCTGTACAGCCATAACTCCCAGAGTTAGTGGCAATCCAGCTAGCATCACTATATCCTTCAAGAACAGCAGGATATCTCTTGTAATGCAGCCCAAGGGAAACAGTTCCCTTCAAGTACCTAAGTACTCGGTTTAGAGCTTCCCAATGAGCTCCATTCGGACACTTAGTGTATCTAGCCAATCTTGTTACGGAGTAGGAAATATCCGGTCTCGTACAATTGGCAAGATACATCAAGCTCCCAATAATCTGAGAATACTTCAATTGAGCCACAGGTACACCAGTCTCATTCTTAGTAAGTGCTACAGAAGTATCAAACAGAGTAATAACGATTCTACCATTACTACCAAACTTCTCAATAATACTTTCAGTATAATGAGACTGTGAGATAGTAATGCCTTGAGCTGAACGAGTCAGCTTAAGTCCAAGAATCACGTCAGCAACACCCATATCCTTCATCTCGAACTTACTTTTCAAGAAAGACTTGGTTTCATCAATTATCCTCATATTATTCCCAAATAACAGAATATCATCAACAAATAGGCATAAGATAATACTATTATCACCCTTTATTTTGCTATAGACACATTTATCAAATTCATTCGGAACAAAACCGTGGGATAAGACAATTTGATCAAATTTCTCATGCCATTGCTTTGGGGCTTGTTTAAGTCCATAAAGAGATTTAACCAGTTTGCAAACCTTTTTCTCATTACCAGAAGCTACAAATCCTTCAGGTTGATCCATATAAATTTCTTCCTCAAGATCGCCATGAAGAAAGGCAGTCTTAACATCCATCTGATGGATAGGAAGATCATATACAGAAACCAATGCTATAAGCATACAAATTGTAGTCATTCTAGCAACAGGGGAATAAGTATCGAAATAGTCTATTCCTTCCATTTGCTTAAACCCTTTAGCAACCAGTCTAGCCTTAAACTTATCAACAGTACCATCTGGTTTCATTTTCCTCTTAAAAACCCACTTACACCCTATTGTATTACAACCAGGAGGAAGGTCAACTAATTCCCATGTCCCATTTGAGACAATAGAATCAATTTCACTTTTAACGGCATCCTTCCATTTCTTAGCATCCGAAGATGCCATAGCTTCCTTGAAGGTATTAGGATCACCCTCGATATTGAAAGTAACGAAGTCACTTCCATAATCTTTGGTAATCCTAGCCCGCTTGCTCCTCCTTGGTTATTCCTCATTATTAGATAAGGAACCAACCGAATCAACCCCCACATTTGTCATCTCTTCCACTTGAGTTGGAATAGAGTCAGATGTAATGTTAGATTCCTTAGGGAGTCCAGTTTTTATGGGAAACACATCCTCAAAAAATGTTACATCACGTAACTCAACAATTGAGTTCACCTCTATGCCAGAAATTTCAGATTTGATAATCAGAAATCTCAATGCATAACTAGTTTCAGAATATCCTATAAAGATAGCATCAACAGTTTTTGGACCAAGCTTTTTCCTTCTATGTGCGGGTACAAGTACCTTGGCAAGGCACCCCCACACTTTAAGGTAACTCAAGCTTGTCTTTCTACCTTTCCAAAGTTCAAACGGACTTGCTTGATTATTCTTAGAAGGAACTCTATTCAAAATATAGCAAGCCGTATTCAAAGCTTCACCCCACATATAATTAGGCAATCCAGAACTTATAAGTAGACTATTGATCATATCAGTTAGGGTTCTATTTTTACGTTCAGCAATACCATTAGATTGAGGTGTATATGGTGGAGTCTCTTCATGTACTATGCCATTGTCTTGACAGTAGTACTTAAATGGGTTAGACTCATATTCTCCACCTCTATCAGATCTTAACCGTTTAAGTTTTTTGTCAGTTTGATTTTCTGCTTCGTTCTTAAAAATGATTAACTTTTCCAATGCTTCATCTTTACTATTAAGTAAATAAACATAACAATATCTAGAGCAATCATCAATAAATATGATAAAGTATTTCTTTTTATCTCTTGTTAAAATCCCATTAAATTCACAAATGTCAGTATGAACTAAATCAAGAATTTCAGAGTCTCTAACAACAAAATGAAACGATTTCTTTACAGATTTAGCTTCAACACAAGTGTGGCATTTAGACTTTTTATCAATAACATGTTTATGTATTAAATCCAGATTCATCATTCTTTTTATGGAATCATAATTTATATGACCTAAACGACCATGCCAAATGTTTGAAGATTCAATATTAAAGGAAACAGGATAATCAAAAAATGAATCATCAAGAGTACTTAAATTTTCCTCAACTCTAATTTTAAATAAACCATCCGAAGAGTAACCCTTTGCAACAAAACTACCAGAATCTAAAAGTATAACTTTATTACATTTAAATGAAATCTCTAAACCTTCTCTAACTAAGCAACTCCCACTAATGATATTATGACAAACATCAGGAACGTGATACACTCGGTGCAAGGTTAGAATGCTCCCATTAGGAAACTTCAGGTCCACGCTTCCAGTCCCAAGCACTTTGGCAGCACTAGAGTTCCCCATCGTCACTGTTCTCCCACGTTCAGGCTGGTAAGATACAAATAGTAATTTATCAGCACAAACGTGCACATTTGCCCCAGTATCTACTAACCACTCATTGGGTTCATAAACAGTACAAAGTTCAGGTTTAAAGATTACATACTTGGTGATTTCGGTGGTCAAAGACTCAATTCCAAGTGCACCAGGATCCGGCTTATCGTCCTTGGGTCCAATCACCATGTTCACTAGCCCTTGATCCGCAGAATCTTGTGGCGCTTTTCCTTTCTTGGACGGGCAGTCCCTAGAAAAGTGCCCACCTGTTCCACAGTTCCAGCAAGTCTGTTTTGCTTTTGGATTTTTCTGGATGTTCTTTTTAGGTTTCAACTTAGAGTTATCTTTAGATCCATTTTTAACAGCTTTTCCTCTGTTCTTTGCACTAGCAGTTATCAGATTGGCATTTGCCTCCACGGGTACACTAACACCGTTACTATGATGCACTTCCTGGATCGATATTGCATTCATCAAGTCATTGAGTGTCAAGCTTCCTGTACGGTGCTTGAGACTCATACCGAATTCCTCCCAAGCACGAGGAAACTTCTCAATGATCGACATGACTACGAACTTCTCAGGAAGTTCCATAGCCCCATCCTTGAGTGATTGCAATATGATCTGTAATTCACGCACTTGATCAGTAACAGATTTCCCATCAACCATCCGATACTTCAGGAACTTAGACACACAATATTTTTCAACACCAACATCGTCAGTGTTATACTTTGTGTTAAGTGATTCCCACAACGAAGCAGCAGTGAGTGGAGCAGAACAGTATACATCGAAGAGCACATTCGACAGAGCCGAAAGAATGCATCCACGAACAACACCATCCCTCTCCGCCCACTGGGCAGCAGCCTTTGCTGTTTCAGGGTCCTTATCGTCAATGGCAGGGCACTTCTCAGTCAGCATACCAGTCATTCCCTTAATTGACAACCAGATCTTCATGCGCTCCTGCCAGTGCTTGAAGTTCTTTCCAGCGAACTTCTCAGGCAGATCTGAGGTGTCAACAAGGGACTTGAATGGAGCAGTATTACCAGATGAAGTCATGATTAATAAATTCTCTTAGACTGTTGGAATAAAATATTCGACCAGTTCAGATTAAACAGATTTAATCAATTAAAGGGGCAATCACGAATTCAATAGCAATACAGATTATAGCCAAAAGCATAACAGAAATAGCAACAGAACGCATACCAGGAAAAAGGCAAACAGGAAAACAAAAGGGAGTCAGAATACTTATCAGATCGAGTTGCCTGTATGAAGACTCTCCTAAGAGAATTTATTGCCCCCTTACTGGTGCGACAAAGAGTTACGGAAAAATCCTCCGAGGATAACAGAAACAGTGTATGGAAAAAATAGATTTCGGGTTGCAAAAATCAGAAGGTAATTTTGCGTTAGTAAATCTGAAACCGGGGCTGTTATTTTATACACGAATGAAATCGGTTTAGGGTTTTTTAGAAGGACTCTAAAACTTACCCGAATTACAGTAGCTTATTCTTGAAGGAAAAGCAACTGCACAGTTAGAGTCCAGTTAGGAAACTGACGAGACTAACTGTTTCTATTAGCAAAAAGGAAACTTCAAATGAATTTTGACTAAAAAGATACGCCCACGAACCGAACCATTCTCCCAAACGCCCTTAGCCCGAGCCCGAGCCGAGCCGAGCGAGTGCACGTGTGGGGAAAGGTTCAAGTCCACCTCACATGTAACTTGAATATGAGACTATGAAGTGCCTTGTAATTTATGGCACTCTAACTTCCCATTCCTATTCCATGTGGGTTGGGACAAAAAGCCTTTTATATTCCCAAACAAAGGGGAGGTTTGGCTTTCCTATCCCATGTGGGATACCAACCAACTCATTTCATCTTTGAGAATTAAAGCACTTCAATGCCCATCTTTGAAGTCTTAGAACCATGGATTAACTCCATAATTTGGCTTTCACCAAAACACACAATTTTCTCATGCTACATCATACAATGTATATCAACATTGACCATGGTCAAACTCAAAGGGACCCACAAATGGGACCCACCCAAAGTTGACCAAATGTCAAATTTCCAACAACAACAACAGCAACATACTAGACTACTTTTAAGTACATACTCTCCAACCCATTCACGCTCAGACTTAAGTAAGTTCAGATGTACAAATGCTTTTTCACACTACAAGAAATATGGGCTTTAGACGCGCGTACTCAAATATGTCACTTAATTGCGATTAAGTGGCATTTTTGAACCTAGTGGCAATAGGCTAATGCCACCTCTATCAATGACTCTAAATGAAATAGTGGCATTTAATGATGATATAATGGCAATTCACAATGCCACTAGAATTATTAAATGCCATTAAATCAAAATTCTCCAATGCCACTATTGTTTAAACGCCAGCAAGTATACATATTGTGGCATTTTTAGCATAATGCCACTTACATTGATCACCTTGAGATGTCAGAATTAGGGGAGTATCCTAAGTGTTCCATCTCCCAATTCAACTTGGTTGAAACTCTATCATGGCAAGGAACATAATCCTGACAAATAACAGCGAAACAAAGTAAGAATGAAGCAAGATCATAGTGCCAGAGCTAAGATTTTTTTCTATAAGGCGTTATTTTCTTTATATATATAAAAAAAAAAAGCGCCCACCTCTAGTTTATGAATTAGCTCCTTTGAGGTCGGGGCAGATACTATAATATGGCGCGCAGTAGGAAAAATGAAGCCTTCCTCCACTGCTTAATTTATCAACAAATGACAAGAGTGAGTTGTAGTACCCATCCACATTCAACAATCCCACCTGATGATTGCCAAACCAATTCCTCAAATTATTTTGTTTTCATGAATAAAATTTGACAAGTTTATGGTTTATAAATTAAGTTACTGGTGTATTAACTAACTTGTAGTAAAGCTTATATTAAAGCATGAAAACGTTGGACCAATTCCTTCCATTGCCATGGGCTCAATGTCCACTAAACTATAGGCCCAAACATAAAAGCAGCCATGATGAAATCAGGCCCACTGGTCACATTCAAGGCTGTAACTTTGGATGGTCTTAATTTCACTACCGACATGAAATTTGGATAAAGTCTTCCCTCAGTTTGTTTTCTCTCATTTACCCTATTTCTCAACTTTATTTAAATGAAATAATTATTTTAACTTTAATTATTTGAGTGACTTATTTAATACTAGGAGTAGTACCAGGTAAGACAATGAAGGCATCAGAGCATCAACAGTGGTGCTCTTTTCACTAGGGTTTGGCTGATGTGGAGCTGATGACAGCCTACAATGGTGACCTCCACTCCAGGCTTTGGGTGACCAGATAAAAAATATGGGTTGGAGTATGACCTTGGAGAAATAGTGGGGCCTCTCCCACTTGCTCTTGCTGTGGAAGACACGCACCAAACACAAGAAGAAAATTTGGAGTGTGGGATACACTCCAACATGTGACTGCCTCAAAAATTAGTGGACTGATATTTTGACTTTTAAAAAGCCAACAATGTACAAAATGTGCCAAGTGTCCATATTATATCAATTTCATATAAAAATTTATAAAAATTATAAATAAAAATATAAATATATACCAACGGTTTTCAATCTCTAAATAAACATCGATTTTCATAAATTTTGGACATTATTTTGATAAAGTCCAATAAACTAATGTAAATAGGTATAATAATTGTAAAGAAATGAATAAGAAAAAAATAGATTTGATTAGTGATTATAAATAATATTAAAATAAAATAAATAATTATTATTATGTAAAAAAATAAGTAAGAAAGAGAAAATATAATATGATATAATAAAAAAATATGAAAGAAAAACTAGTGACGTTGGTCACCATTGTAAGTAAATTGGCATAAAATTAGGATTAATTCCATAAGGACCCTAGGTCCAGATCAAAAAGTTATAAAAACTCACCCCTTTTGCTTAAGCCCATTTAGCCCCAAATCCCAGATTAAAATCCCATCAAAACCCACTACCCCTTTACCCAATCAAAAATAGCTTTTAAATTCCAAAACTACCCCTCCATCTAATAATACCCTAATTTCCCCTCCCCTACCCTCATTCAGCAACACTCACACACTCTATCTCAAACCCTCTCTCTCTCTCTAACCTCCGCCCCGACCACTACTCCGGCCAACTTACTCCGGCCCCCCTCCAGCCTTCTTCCCCGGCGACTTCCATTTTCCTTGGTCGCCTTCATATTCTCCGGCAGTCTTCATTTCTCTAGCGCCTCTTCAACAACTTCCCGACGAGCTTCTTCTCCGGCATCGACTGTTGCACGTCGCGCGGTCTCTTCATCTTCTCCAGCGTCCTAAGCGATCTTACCTCCTCCATCTCCATCAAATCTGTTCAGATCTGTCCTCTCCGACCAATTCCGAGAGCGGGCCAACTCCGGCATCAACATCACACATTCTTTTTCTTCTGGCGTCTTCATCAACATCGCCGGCTAAATGGAACATGTACTGTGTTCATCAACATTTCCATCTCTTGATTCGGTTGAATATCCATTTTGGGGTTTTTCAAAACCAAACAAAATTTGGAAATCTAGGTTTGATTTCGAAAATCTGGGTTTTGATGTTGGAGATCAATTTCGAGTTTAATTTTTGGAAATCTGGGTTTTGGGAAATCATTTTGTGGTTCGATTTGAAAATATGGGTTTTTTAATTGTGGAAATCAATTTGGGGTTTAGTTTCAGAAATCTGAGCTTGATTTGGAAATCAATTTGGGTTGATTTTCAAAATCAACCTCCAAATTCGGGGTTTGATTTTGGTAAAGATGGTTGTGGTGTGGCTGCTTTGTGGGCTGTGATGTGGCGGAGATGGTGAAGCTGCGGTGCGGTGAGGTGCGGTGGTGGTTAATTGAGTGCTGTAAATATAACAAAACGTTACACAAACGGAGGTTAATCATGGTTAAGCATTTGAGGTCACGATAATTAACTTTTGTTATATTGTTAATGATATTTTAGATGGAGTGAGCACATTTTGAAAAACAATAAATGTTTAATGAGAACGTTTGAAAAAGAAAAAGTTCATTGAGCACATTTGAAATTGAGCACATTTGAAATTGAGCTTTTATCGGATTTGACCAAAATATATTATTTATTTTTTATTAAAAGTTGGAAAATGTGAAAAAAATGACTCTTATACTCTAATTATAAGTGTAGAACTAGTCTTATACGTCAGTTATAAGAGTTTGACCGGATTTGACCAAAATATATTATTTATTTTTTTTATTAAAATTTGAAAAAGTGAAAAAAATGAGTCTTATACTCTAATTATAAGAGAAGAACTGGTCTTATACGTCAGTTATAAGAGTTTGACCGGATTTAACCAAAAAATATTATTTATTTATTTTTATTTAAAGTTGAAAAAATGAGTCTTATAATCTAATTATAAGAGTAAAACTTGTCTTATACGTCAGTTGTGAGAGTTTGACCGGATTTGACCAAAAAATATTATTTATTTTTTAATTAAAAGTTGAAAAATGGGAGAAAAATGACTCTTATACTCTAATTATAAGAGTTGAACTTGTCTTATACGTCAGTTATGAGAGTTTGACCGGATATGACCATTTTTTTTAATTAAAAGTTGGAAAATGTGAAAAAATGACTCTTATACTCTAATTGTAAGAGTTGAACTTGTCTTATACGTCAGTTATGAGAGTTTGACCGGATTTGACCAAAAAATATTATTTATTTTTTTATTAAAAGTTGGAAAATGTGAAAAAAATACTCTTATACTCTAATTATAAGAGTAGAACTTGTCTTATACGTCAGTTATGAGAGTTTGACCGGATTTGACAATAATATAGTATTTTTTTTTATTAAAAGTTGGAAAAGGTGAAAAAAAAGACTCTTATACTCTAATTATAAGAGTAGAACTTGTCTTATACGTCAGTTATGTGAGTTTGACAGGATTTGACCAACATATATATATATATATATTTTAATTAAAAGTTGGAAAATGTGAAAAAAAATGACTCTTATACTCTAATTATAAGAGTAGAACTTGTCTTATAGGTTAGTTATAAGAGTTTGATTGGATTTGACCAAAAAATACAATTTATTTTTTAATTAAAAGTTGGAAAAATTGAAAAAAAATGACTCTTATACTCTAATTATAAGAGTAGAACTTGTCTTATACGTCAGTTATGAGAGTTTGACCGGATTTGACCAAATTTATTTATTTTTTATTAAAAGTTGGAAAAAGTGAAAAAAATGACTCTTATACTCTAATTATAAGAGTAGAACTTGTCTTATACGTCAGTTAGAGTTTGACTGGATTTGACCAAAAAATATTATTTATTTTTTGATTAAAAGTTGGAAAAAGTGAAAAAAATGACTCTTATACTCTAATTATAAGAGTAGAACTTGTCTTATACGTCATTTATGAGAGTTTGACCGGATTTGACCAAAATATATTATTTATTTTTTATTAAAAGTTGGAAAAAGTAAAAAAATAACTCTTATACTCTAATTACAAGAGTATAACTTGTCTTATACGTCAGTTATAAGAGTTTGACTGGATTTGACCAAAAAATATATTTTTTTAATTAAAACTTGGAAAATGTGAAAAAAATGACTCTTATACTTTAATTGTAAGAGTTGAACTTGTCTTATACGTCAGTTATGAGAGTTTGACCGGATTTGACCAAAATATATTATTAAAAGTTGGAAAAAGTGAAAAAAATGACTCTTATACTCTAATTATAAGAGTCGAACTTGTCTTATACGTCAGTTATGAGAGTTTGACCGGATTTGACCAAAATATATTATTATTTTTTTATTAAAAGTTGGATAATGTGAAAACAATGCCTCTTATACTCTAATTGTAAGAGTTGAACTTGTCTTATACGTCAGTTATGAGAGTTTGACCGGATTTGACCAAAATATATTATTAAAAGTTGGAAAAAGTGAAAAAAATGACTCTTATACTCTAATTATAAGAGTCGAACTTGTCTTATACGTCAGTTAGGAGAGTTTGACCGGATTTGACTAAAATATATTATTTTTTTAATTAAAAGTTGGAAAATGTGAATTTTTTTTGACTCTTATACTCTAATTATAAGAATAGAACTTGTCTTATACGTCAGTTATTAGAGTTTGACTGGATTTGACCAAAACATATTATTTATTTTTTAATTAAAAGTTGGAAAAAGTGAAAAAAAATGACTTTTATACTCTAATTATAAGAGTAGAACTTATCTTATACGTCAGTTATGAGAGTTTAACCGGATTTGACAAAAATATATTATTTATTTTTTTATTAAAAGTTGGAAAAAATGGAAAAAAAAATGACTTTTATACTCTAATTATAAGAGCAAAACTGGGCTGAGGGATCCGAGCCAGAATGTGGGCATGATTGGTGAGGCAGGAGTGGGCTGGGATGTGGGCTTGGGCAGTGAGGGTATTTTTGTCCTTTAGCTAGTTCTGGGTTTATATGGAATTTTCATCTCAGCTTGTGTTCTTATGGGTTTATGATCTGGTTTAGGGGGCCTAGGGTCCAAAGCTCATAAAATTATGGTTATTGATGACCGATGATGTGGATGATAAATAATTTGATGACCTAGGTTACCACTGTTGAAGCTCTCAGAATGACGAGCCATCTCGGCCTTCCTCTGGTGCATATCTGCTAACCACTGTTGAAGCTCTCAGAATGACGAGCCATCTCGGCCTTCCTCTGGTGCATATCTGCTACTGCCTTCACTTTTCCCACCGTCTCCCCCTCCCCCGTTATCTGCATTTTTTTTTACCAAGAGACTGTAAGAATATCAGACTTTGAGGTTGAAACACATCATTATAATATAACACAGTGTTCTAAAAGACCCCCCCCCCCCCCCCGCCTAGGCGCTAGGCGTTCATGAAACGCCTAGGTCCCGTCTAGGATATTATAGTTATTTCTGAATTCTCGTCCCCGTCTAGATCCCGGATAGGCGCCTAGCGACTGCCTAGTGTTTTTTAGAACCTTGATATTACAAGTAAACTTTTGCCATAAGATATGTGTTAGAAAAACCTGCAATAATATTAGTGTATTTTTATAATGATACAAAACAAACGTACAAACAAACAGAAAACATTGCTAAAATTTGTACGTTAGTATAGAGGAACTTTGAGAAATAAATTAAGCTTGATTTAATTATTCCGGGACAGATGAGAAAAAAGGATCTGACCCAAGAACATGGTGGCCACCATTGAAGACAGCTCGAGAGACCAAACCCATCAACCCAATGCTCCCTCCTCCGTATACCAAATCTATTTTCTTCGATACCTTTGTAAAATTCAAACATTATTCCGTTTTAAAATGTGGAAAATGAACTTTAAATTCTCATTTTCGAAAGAAAAAAAAAGTGCGTGCAAAAACTGTTTGGAAAGAAAAATCGATGAAACAGACAAAAAACAGGGGATGAAAAACAGAGGAGGAACACAAAGAGAGAGAGAGAGAGAGAGAAATAGAGTGCAAGGTCATAAGCGGCATCTATATAGCTGGTTTTATTTCCTGCACTGCTCCCACAAAATACACATATCTTCTTGAACTTTGATCTCCCTTTCTTCTCATTCTCTTTCGCCATCTCTCTCTCTCTCATGCACCACAGGAGCTCTGAAAGACTATGAAATACTCTTAATATCTTTTTGATTTTTGTAATTCTGATTTGTATTTTATTTTAATTTAGTTTCTATATTTATCCTTATTTAGCTTGTTTATATTTTAGGTTATTTGTATTTATCTTAGGTAGGTTTATTTTATGATTATTATGTTTAGTATTTATCTTTTACTAACCTACTAACATTTCCATATCAAAGTGTATCTTTTATTCTTGTAGGACTCTTGGATGGAGAGGCTATAAAAGAAGATAAATTCAGCCATTCTCCTACACAGATTCTTAGAGCATTCAAAGAGAAAAAGATTTTTTCTAGAGTCCTTTTTGTTACTTGAAGTCCTTTGTTCTCAAAGAGTTTTGACCTTCAAGTTGTTTTGGTTTTTAGTTATTCTAGATCCGTGAAGAATTCTTGTAAGCAATCCATCATTTATTCTTTTCTGCTTTGTGCATATTTTGGGATTTGATTCATAAGTTCTAGATCTAGAGTTTTAGTCTTTAGTATTTTGCAATTGTTCTTGAGCCAAGAACATATTGTATTTTTATTTTCTTTCATTGTAATCGTTTGTTAACTTGTATTCTGCAAGTTTTTGGTTTGTGAAAATTTTCCAGCAAGCATAGTCTTGCTGAAGTGTTAAAATTCTTGTTTTTAATTATCCGCTGCGTTTTTCTGTGTTTTTACTTGTTCTGTCCGTTGACAGTTGTTAGGTCAGTTGTGTTTTCACTTGTGTGATCATCTTTGATCACAAGTGTCTTGACAAGTGGTCGTTCCCAGAAACAGTCCTAGCTACAAATCGTTCAAGCTCCAATATTTAAGCAGTTAATCCACAACTTATATTTATTCTTCTTTCGTTATAAAATAATCTTCTTATTTAACTATTCAATTTTTTTAAGGATATGAACACTTGTTTTATGCATATTTAAGCCCAAATCATAGAAATGAGAAAAACATTTTACGATAATAAAAAATGACAAATAAAACAAGAAAATTATTTCGGGAAAGAGGAAGTATTGTTTATACATGAACAGTAGCTGTTAAAATTTGGAAATACTGATTTTTATTATTTGGCAGAATGGCTTGTGTTGTCTAATCATCAGACAATTCGGTTTACTTTGAACTTGAACGTATACTCTCTTCAAGCTTCACAAAAAAAGTGGACACAAGAATTAATATAAGAATTTTTATATTATTAAATATAGATAGTGGTGTAGAGTACTGAACCATTTACATTATTATACTCCTATTTCACTCACCATCTCTTCCAATGACAATTTGCTTCAACTTTACTTGCAAATTAAAGTCCATCATCCCCCATTCTCCTACTCTACTATGCATTTACAAAAGACTCTTCTTCTAGAAAGATGCAAAACAAATTAACAGTCTCCAACTAAAATGAGCACAGCATGTTGGGTATTTTATGTATTGTCATTGTTTATTTGTGAAGAAACATGATTATGAGTGAGAATGAGGACAATTTCCTAACTTTATCCCTTAAACTCCACATACATAAAAATCCTTACAATAACTTGTTTGTCATCTTGGAATTAGTTGAATTCGTGTAACACGTCAAGTTTACCACCATTTCTATGTAACTAAATACTCCCTCTATCCCAGAATGATAGTCCCCTTATTTTTATGGTTATTACGAAGGAACTTTGAGAAGTAATTAAGGCTACTTTTAATTATTACAATGAAATTTTTGAAATTGTTCTTGATACACCATTATAAATACTATTAATACCAATTTTTAGATTCACATTAACATAATCATAAGTAGCCTTTATAATTGCTCAAAGTTCTCTCGTAGTAACAACGAAAAATGAGGGACTATCTTTCTGGGACAGACGGATAGGGTATTCCATATGTTTTTATCGTAATTGACTTGTGAAAATTGTAAGTATTTATATTTTACTCTCTCTCTCATTTTTATTTTCTCTAAGCTTTTATTTTAATTTTTCAGTCTTTCTTTTTCTCATTTACTTTTTTTTTTTTTTAAGTATCCATCACAAAATCAAATAACTCAATAATAAAATAAGAATTACATATCAAAATGGGCCTTTTGAAACACTTATCAGCAATAGTTGACTCTAGTTTTTGTACACAAAACTGAATTGGGTAACTGTTTTTCATGATTATAACACAACTTAAAAGAGAATAAGGAAAAAGTGTGGAAACACAACTTAAAAGAGAATAAGGAAAAAGTGTGGATATGATAGACATATTTAGTCAACGGCAGTCACCAAAGGAATGGGGGAAGGATATATTATACTCCCTCCGTCCCAACATGATATTCCTATTTGTCATTTTTCATTGTTCCAAAAAGTACTTCTCATTTCCATAATTTAGGTTTAAAAATTCATAAACATAGCATCAATCGTTTAGCAAGTGTTTATATCCTTAAAAGTTTGAATAGTCAAATGCGAAGATCATTTTGAGACAGAGGGAGTAGTATTTGAAATTCCACAATTTGCATAAGTTATGGACTTCCTACTCAGATCGAGATCATGCAATTGCATTTAAATCCATTACACTAAGACGACAATTTGCTAGCCCACCCACATAACATAACAAGCACGCTTTGGGATAATACTCCCTCCGTCCCAAATTGATTTTCTCATTTGCCATGTTTCATTGTCTCAAAAAGTTTTTCACATTTCTACATTTTAGGCTTAAATAAAGCATGGCCAGTAAAGCAAGTGTTCATATCCTTAAAAAGTTTGAATAGTCAAACGCGAATATCGTTTTGGGACGGAGGGAGTAATATATACTCACTCCGCTCCGAAATGATTTTCACATTTGACTATTCAAACTTTATAAAGATATAAACACGTGTTTCACTAAACGTGTTGTGTTTATACACATTTAATTCTAAATTAAATTGTAGAAATGAAAAGAATTTTTTTGAGACAATGAAAAATAGCTAATGAAAATATCATTTCGCGACAAAGGGAGTATATTCTATATGTCCTATATATCGAAATTGGAGGTTTCACTTTATAATCAGTTAGAGATACGTGGAGTTGCACCTCAAGCTTATACATCGGTTCATGCTTAGTTTTGTAGTAGATGTGAGATATATTGTCTAACACGAGCCCTCACGTGTGACTTGGGGAGAAAGTCATGAGAGAAAGTCGAGGGCTGAGCTGTGGACATGTGACCATGGGATTGAACTGGACATATAATAGACTGTATTGGAGTTCCACCTTAAATAAGGGTTATACGGTGAGTAACCCTTCAAATGAGTAACCCTTCAAATTTATATACTCATTCATATTTAATTTTTTAGTAGATGTAGTCTAACGTTCATTTAAAAGACATCCTAAGTGACAACGTTTGAGAGAAAAAAAAAATCTACATTTGAGAAAAGTTAGTAATGAAAATGTATAAATATTTCTTTATAAATTATATAAATAATAAGATATTAAAAATGGTAAATATTCTTTTTAGACAAAACAATTTAAAAGATAGACATTTATTTGGGATGTTTAAAAAAAAAGATTACACATTCATCTTGGAATAAAGGGAGTAATATTTTGTTCTATTGATCTCACATGCAACTTGAATATACACCACTTACATCAGAAACAATACGAAGCTTGCTTATTTAAAAAATAATGTAAAATAAACATTTATGGTGGGATAGAGTCTCAAAAAAACTCAAAAATGATTTGAAATGTACTAATTACTAGACTCAAAAATCAAAGTTCTATAATTTTGATAAAATGATTTGAAATGTACTAATCCCTCCGCCTTTAAATATGAATGAATTTCATTAGTGGATAGTAAAAAATAATGTAAAATAAACATTTATGGTGGGATAGAGTCTCAAAAAACTCATTTGTTCAAAAATAAGTGTCACAGTGATTTGCTTTTAACGTTTTTAAGAAATGTGGTTTACTTATTTGTATACCGCATGTACAACGGTAAAATTGCAGTAAGATTTTTTTCTAATTTAGAAATACAACATGTATTTTGAAACAATTTTTTTTTTCAACCGGAAAACCGAAAAAGGTGATGCACCCTAAAATTATTAAAATGAAATAAACTCCAAAAACGTTGGAAGCCAAATTTGTAGAGTAAAGAAATGATGACCACAAATATAATGTCAAAATTAACTCACATGGTTGGTAAGGCTATCCATCTCTAATTCAAGTCTTTAAAATGCCTCAATGTTAAAATCTGATATCAACACCGTTAATATTTTTGTGATTTTATTCATCCGCATAGAATGCATCTAAACCAAAATATTTTCAAAATCGCTCTTAATTTAAAGAAAATTTAAATTTATTATTTATTTATTCAAATTTTGGGACGGAAGGAGTATTTATGTGTAATTGGCACCAAAGTTATTTAGAGATCATTGTCTCTGAAATGTTTAACCACCATTATGAGACAAAAAAATTGTACTCCCTTTGTCCCTAAATGAGTGTCAATTTTCAAAAAATCTTTGACAAAAAATGAGTGTCTTTTTTTAATATAACTTTGTCCTCATGTTTTTTTTTTCAATTTTTTTTTTCACTGGTCTCTTTATACGTGCAAAACTAAATGTTTGGAAAGGAGATTACAAGATTATATTTGAATCTTTGCCACCAAATTGTAAAAAGAGTTGAGATTTTCAGGTGTCCCTTAAAATGAAATTTAGATACTCATTTAGGGACATAAATAAATAAGTAAGGTAGTAGTATTTCAATTGAGATGATTCATTCAAAAAAAAGTTCAGAAATAGTATTATTTATTACTGTATCATCTTAAGACTGCAACTCTGCAAGTACATACGATACATTCATGAACAACTAGTCAAACTTTATTTTCTTTCCAAGTAAGACTAAAAAACAATTTACATATATATATAAATGTAACTCATCTATCACCAATTTCTACCCAATCGGTAGTTTTTTTCCCGTTTCCTTTCCATTTCACTCCTCATCTACAGAAAAATCAGGCTCAGCAGGCTTCTGCAAAGAGCCAACACCACCGGGACTCGAATTCGAATGCAACGTCACATTACCCCTCCTAGTACTTGCAGCCAACCTCGAACCATAAGACCCAAAACCCCTCTCCAAAGACGGTCCCTTTTTACCACTTTGCAAAGGCGAAGCTTCCGATTCTTCATCACAGCTACTCGCAAAACTCTCTCTCCGTTTCAGCTCAATCGAGGCCATCCTCTTTTTATACCTCCTCCAAGCAGCTTGCACAAAACAAGCGGCCCAAGTCCTCCATTGATGAGAATAGAATCTGAACTTGTGACGGAGTTGTTTGCTGTGTAATCTTCTGAACTGTGATGCAACAAATTTCAAGTCTTCTGCTATGAGGGCGAATGCTTCTACTTCTGATATGGCTTTTACTGTGCGAGTTGATGATGGGAGGATGACACTTGGACGTGGGTCCAGGGCCCACGTTAAGAGTTCTTCACCACAAAAGTCGCCTGGGCCTATACGACACGAGTTGAAGAAACCGGTTCGACCACCGTTTGTGGTGTAGGAATCTAGGTTGCCTCGGATAATGAAGAGCATTTCGTTTACAGGGTCACCCTCTCTCACTAGGCAAGTGCCTTCTGTGCATAAGGCAGGTTTCAGCCTCTCGCATATGGCATCCAACATTCGCTCATCCATTTGGTCAAACAATGGCACCTGTTAAATAAACAATGAGGTCAAACTCATTGCAAATTTTCTCTACCATTAACTCTCAAAAAGATCGCCCATTTCTTAAAAGATTAAAAATAAATCAAAAATACTCAATGCTTCCGGGAAAGAGAGTCTCATTTGACTTTTCATGGTCAACACAAGTGGGCTTCGACTAAACACTAATGTCAATCTGATCATCTAAATGAAATCCTAAAATTTGTTGTTGATAAATCACTTAAAGATTTATCGTCAGTAAAATTGTTTAGAATTTCACTAGGACGATTAGATTGACATTAATGTTTGATCAAAGTTCACATGTGTTGAGCATCAAAAGTCAAACGAGACACTCTTTCCGGGACGGAGGTAGTAGTATAATTATTAAGAGGGTATATACAATTAACCATTAACCATAAAACAAATTACTACTGGACAAATGGGACGGAGGGAGTATTGAAGAAGGATGAAGAGAAAGGAGGAGAAGATTGTTAGACATACTCTTCGAACAAGATCATAACAGAGATGGCGTTTTATGTCCCTTCGGAGATCCAAAGGAAGGCCTTTAAGAAGAGACTCTTCATCAACTCCTCGAGTGGCCGCCCATTTATATTGATCGTATTTTCTGACAGACGTCCTTAGCTCTTGAGGCAACTGTCTGTGATGCATCCACTGTTCTGTATCTGTTCTCTTGATCCTCCATTCTTCTAGACGAACTGTTGTCGATTGTAGATATGTCTGCCAGATCATATTTCATGTTCACATTAATTAAGGAAAATGATGTATATACTCCCTCCGTCCCAAAATGATCTTCTCATTTGCCATGTTTCATTGTCCCAAAAAGTTCTTCTCATTTCTACAATCTAGGCTTTAAAAGTGCACAACCAAAACATGGCTAGTGAAGCAAGTGTTCAATTCTTAAAAAGTTTGAATTGTCAAACAGGAAGATCATTTTGGGACGGAGGGAGTATAATACTTTATGCATCAAGGTGTTGTAGTAAAAGACCTTAAAAAACATTCTGTACAAATTATCTGTTTATATTGCATTATTCAATAGATATATAAATAAAAAGAATCACGGATATTTTAAACTTGTCAACAATGTTAGAAGGTTAAGAAGGGTAGTCACACCCGCGGATGAGCCCTCCCTCTACACCAAGATTTTTGTGGTAAATCTTATATATAGGCATAAGTACATGATCCAGGGTCCAATTTCACTTTAAAAATGAAATGAACTCCATTTTATCTTTATTGTTTTCGATAAATAAAATAAATAAAAAGCGTAAAAAGAAGATGCCAAAAGACTTACTTGCATATTGCCAATGAGCAAAGCGAAGAGAACTAATCCCAGAGTGGCAATTATGATGGCAAAACTTATTTCTCCAACAAAAGTGCTTGTATCAAGATTTTGGCCAAGAGAACTGCATTTGAGAAACATTTAAAATCAAATGATAAAAAATGAAGCGACTATACCAAAATCATGGAAAACAAAACAAAACAACGATATCATTTGAAATCATACCAACCACAAAATTTTCTGCAAAAGAATACTCCCTCCGTCCCAAAATGATCTTCTCATTTGACTATTCAAACTTTTTAAGGATATTGAACACTTGCTTCACTAGTCATGTTGTGTTTATGCACATTTAAGCCCAAAATGTAGAAATGGGAATAACTTTTTGGGACAACGAAAAATATAGCAAATGAGAAGATCATTTCGGGACAGAGGGAGTAGCAAAAGAATGGAACTGATTTCAACAATAATCATACCTAAGGTTCTTCAATCCCCACCAAAGACAGTAGAAATACTTGTTGAAAAAGAACGCCGATGTTACATCAGATGTCACTGCATCAGCATAAATACCAAATACATAAGAACTAGTACTCGGGTTGCATTGACTCGTGACATTGGTTGACTTGAACCAGTCATTTCTAATAGGGTCCTTAACCCTTTTGCAGTCAAAGAATCCATCCTCACAAGACGGCTTTTCATTACTGCAGATACTTCTCCAGCATCCTTCTTGCCTCTCGATTGATAAAAGATACCAGCAAGCTCCTAAAACCTAAGTTCCAAAACCGATTATAGATTATAAGAAAGTAAATAAAATGAAAACGACCCGTTTGAGTTGACTTTTACATGAGATTTTAACGAATGGAATTTGCTTATATTCTACTTACATGGCTTGCCAACATGTAGAGCATCAAGTTATAAGCAGCTCCAGCCCATGCTGTTTCAGTAACAACACCAGTAGCTTTCACGATTTGTGAGGAGAGTGGATATATCAGACAGAGTCTTGGGATGTACTGACAAATAATGATGAACCGAAGAACATTTTTCGTGTTTGTCATTGTTGAACCACTTAAACTTGGTATGATAAACCAAATTAATAGCTGCACATGTTCACAAAAGTCAACTTATTAGAGGGTACCATCAAAATTTATGGAGAAACAGTTACTACCTCTGTCCCAAAATGAATGACTAAAAAAAAATCTCAATTTTGCAATTGATCAAGAGTAAATTTGGAAACTTTTTGGTCATTCATTTTGGGACGGAGGGAGTAATTTTTTGGACTATTCACTCAGAGATTGTTGTAAAATGTTGATAAATGCGTACCTGAGGAAGAGGCAGGGCAGCTACGAGATCGATCCAAAAAACACCTCGTAAGTACCTAACTGCAATCTTTTTAGAATCTATAACAAGCTCTCCTCTTCCAAAAACTCGGGAAGAAGGCGCGACATAAGCTGTGCGAAACCTAACATAAATCTGAATCATGTAAAAGACATCCGCTATCGATCTTATAATTGTAAGAACAATTTCTAGATTAGTGGCAATATGAATGCAATAACTATCTCGAACTCGAACCACTGGCAAGTAAAAGAACAAAGGGTCTACAAACAAAGAAATCAAACACGCTACTAAGAAAATCTGGTTCCATTTCCGAAGAGTTAGTCCACGAGGATCCAATATCTTTTTCTTTACTCTCTCATAATCCTCAGAGAAGACTCTCGAGAGCACTTTAGCTTTCAGTGATGATCTCCCGTTCTTAACAGTTTCTTTTTCCACCTTTCTAGTGCTAGGCTCGGGTATTAGTGTTCCATCAATCTTGTACTTGGCTTTAAACATATTATCTCCACCACTTTGGAATTTTGCAAGTTCAACATCATCTTGAAATCTGAAAATCAATTTTCGTAAATTAAAAATTCATATACTCGAACTACAGCTTAACTCCAGAATAAATTGAACAACAGAACAATGGTGCAAAGAAATTGAAGTGTTAATACCTTACGGATCTTGAATTACCATAAGACATGGTGCCTAAAACTTTTGCCTTGAACTCAGTTACGGAATTTGATCTGTTGTACAATGATAAACAAGCATAAACATGAGAATATCACGACACGGGGACTCCAGAAATTGATTTGATGAGGTGTTCAGACTTCTAGACCATTAAAGAAAGAAACCCTTTAATGGAACCTCCTTTACCAGGAATCATGTGACGAGATAAAAAAGATTGTGTATCAACTTGAGTAAGAAAATTTAGTACTCCATTAAACCATTCTGTATCTCTCTCTCTCTCACTTGGACCGATTCTTCGAATTTCAATAAGATTGTTGTCAATTCACAAACCCTTTTTAGACGTAATCTTAACTCTGTCAAACTTTAGTAGAAGCTGAATCAGTCAAAAAAAAAAAAAAAAAAAAAAAAAAAAAAACACTTCAAATGCTTTTTTTTGTTTTAATCCATTATTATTGAGTACAAGAAAGAAAAATAAAAATCTCAAAGTCGTGACTCGTGACCCCTAAACCCTGAAGATATATATATATATATATATATATATATATTTTAGGGGGCATGAACCTAGAAAATTTCAAAACAACTTAAGAAAACCTTAATTTTTGTGGACAAGATACAATTAACCGTGACATGAAATAAAGTTTAAGGCCAGTTGGAAATCAAGAAAAAAAGGGCAATGCAAGCTGGTTCTATTAGCAAAAAGTGATCTAAATTAAAGCTGGTAAAGGGTAAATTTTCCGTGATTCCAACAGGAAAAGCACCGTCTCTGTGTGTGTGACAGTGTGTGTGAGTGAGTGAGAGAGAGAGAGCTTACAAATGTTGTTTCAGACATTCTGTAACAGGCTGCCGTCTCTGTGTTGAAACCAGTTGAATTAATCAAACTCTCTGATCATTCAATTGAGAAGTTACTCAAAACAGAGTCCAAATCAAAAAACCCAGAAATCTTTTCTTTCTGAAATTGAGAACCCAGAAAAATTCAAATTATTCTGTATTTGTGTTGAGAAAAAGATTGAATTTGAAGATTTGCCTAATGGGGGCGTCAACTACAACGTATATTTGTCTTATATTAGTGGAAACTCCCTCTCCCTCCCTCCCCAATTTTCTTTTTCCCCCAATAAACAAAAAATAAAAATGAGAAACAATTGTAAGAAATTGAGAAAGAACAGCTAACATGAGGAGGAGGGAACACGATATTAATGTGGACACTTCATAATATTATCAGGCGAGGAGGGCTCACAATTGGATGGAAGTTGGATTTCTTCACTGACAATTTAATTAAATTACTCTGTCTGTCCTAAAATGATTGTTGTGTTCGAGTATTCAAACTTTTTAAAGATACGAACACTTGTTCCATTAGCTATGTTTTACTTATGCACTTTTAAGCTTAAATTATAGAAATATGAGAATTTTTTAAAAACAATGAAAAATAACAAATAAAAATATCATTTTGGGACAAGAGTATTTATTTATCAACTAGTGTTACACCCGTGCCTTAAAGGCGCGGGCAATTGACTTTGATAAATAAAGGAAAAATGAATATCTATAAATGTAATTAAAAATTGGTAAACATTAAATTAATAGTATAATTACAAATTTTCAAAAATTTCTTTGTATCGATGAGCCACAATTTTGAATCCCCGACCAGCATCCGTAACAATAAGATAAGAGATTATATTCAATTGTCCCTGATGCAATTTGTTTTTAAACTTGCTTATCAATTTCGTAGGAACTGTTGCTTGTATTCGTTCTCCCTAAACAAAAAAGTACATATTAAAAATTCACCAGACAAAATAAATCAAATTACTAATAACTATTAGTGTTTACCTCTGAATCCACAGTCTTTCCCTCTTCACCACAAGCTAAAATCATCGATTCAGCCACGAGCATTTACTTTAAACAAAGAAACATACAACTGAATATGATAAAAAATAGGTCTTTTTCGAAATAAAAATTTATTAAATACAAAATAATTTACAAGTACCATTATAATTAAGTAGTTATTTTAATTTAACAAAATAAATATAGGAATAAACTAATTATTAGAGACAAATCTAATACATTTTGAAGAAAAAAAAAAACCCAATATCTTGGTAGAATTTCTAGCACAAATAAATTGCAGCCGGTCCTTAAAAAACATATTGCCCAAATTAATATGAAGTGTTAAGAAACCCAATCAGTAGTCCAATAACAAAACTGTCATATAGAAGCATCACAATTACACAAACCCTAAACCTAACCCATTCTTAGCGCCTCTCTCTCTCTCTCTCTCTCTTTTCTCTCTCGTTCACAAACCCTAACCCATCCTCACCGCTGCTGTGTCTTTCTCTTTCTTTTCATCTCTCGTTCACAAACCGTAACCATCCTCACCGCCGCTCTATCTTTCTATCTATTTCTAGTATTTTGATGTTGTCCTCCATTGTCGTGGTATCTTAAATTTTAAAGAGCCGACTTCACCACCATCGAAATACCCTTCATCTTCTTAGCATCATAAAACTTTCTTGATGGCGGCGCTTTTAAATGGCGGTTTAACTACCGTAAACATTCGATGTTTTCCGAGGAAATCCTTGTTGTAGGATTTCAACTGAGATTAATGAAATTAATCAATGACAATTTCTGTCATTTCGAGCCTTCAACTTGGGTATTTTCTCAATCATTTTTTTTTACGGATTTTTATTTAATTTGAAATTCTTAAGATTAGGTGTGTATTTCATGTTACTTATCATTAATTTTAAAAAATTTAACTCATTTTGGAAGATAAATGTAAATTTCGATATCCTAATTAGGGTGATTTGTTCACGAACTGAAATTTTGCCTAACCTGTTGTCGATATTAATATTCTCAATTCTATGCTACAATTTTTATTTATTTGAAAATTTTGGTTTTCTTTTTTTTGATTGAGTGAAAAATGCATATTTCTAAGAACTTCAGTCATTTAATGCAGATCCTCATATTTTGAGATTTAAAATACTCCCTCCGTCCCAAAATGATCTTCTCATTTGTTATTTTTCGTTGTCCCAAAAAGTTATTCTCATTTCTAAAATTTAGGCTTAAATGTGTATAAACACAACATGGCTAGTGAAGCATGCAAGTGTTCGTATCCTTAAAAAGTTTGAATAATCAAATGTGAAGATCATTTTGGGACAGAGAGTATGATATTTTTAGTTATGAGAGATAAAAAAGAGTAGAAATTTAAGCAATTAACGGGTAGATTAAGTCTAACATCTTACTGTTATAAAAATTATTTGTTCAGTTGTGGATATCTTATTGTTAAATGAATGCTTGAAATTGATTAGATTTAAAATTGGGCCTCCTGCATCCTCAAAAGTTTTATCAATTCTGAAAACGTACTCAATTATTTTTTGTTAGCTTATGCATTATTCATCTCAGCATGAACAAACAGTGCAATAAATGATTTCTCCAACAATTGGAGTTTCAAACAGAATTAAAAAGTTAGCCTCCCTGCTCACAAACTTCAGTAGTTAACAAAATCATTTTTAAGCATAATAATATGAATACAGTTCACATAAATTGAATTTATTTGTTTAACAAAATACTTTTTAGGTGTCGAGCTGCCATATTGACATTTTCTAAGGATCTTAATTTGAACTCGTATAATCTAGATGACTACAACAATAATTCTATAACTCATAGTAGAAATTTAAGCAAAGTGCATTTCCGTTTGAATTTTACGAATATTTAAATATGTTACTGGTACTAAAGCAATAATTCAAAGCTACACCATACATCTATTAAATTTATGTGATCTGTAGAATAACTATTCGGTAAAGGGATAAGTTTTTCACATTAGCGACTTTTACCATATGAAATTTGGATAACTTTAATCTAAAGTAGTCCATAAGCTTCATAGAAATCCGATTCCCGGTCCTTCCTAAGCTCACAAATTGTTTGTGGTTGTGCAGGTTGATAAAGTGAAAGGAAAAGACGTACGTTGATTGCAAGATAAGAAGAATTTTTCAGTACAGGTTCGTACTTAGGATGTTTTCAGTTCAAGTTCATAATATACTCCCTCTTTCCCAATATGAATGTCTGAAAACTTTTCAAGACATACATTTTAGGACGGATGTAGTAGTAGTTTAAAAAATCTATTCTTGAAATTATATTTCACAAATGACAAACATGTATAACACTGAAGTTCTGAATATAATTTTTCTAAAAAATAATATTTTAAATCGATAGAAATATAATAACTGAATTTTAATCAAAAACTGATATCTTCTAATTAAATTTCAAATAAATTGCATCCCTTCCTGAACTTGTTCTTTGATGTTGTTGACGCCATAATGCTCCCTTCCCAACAACACTGGCTATAAACAACTGGAAAAAGACAAAATTATATTAGTATGATGGCTTTTAGATTCAAGAAGGGATAAAAATTTGAAAAACGATTTGGATAGTATGTGTCTATAAAAACTGGACTCTAAACATTTTCAATGGCAGAAGTTTTTGGAAATGTTGCCAAGTTTAATAAATGTTTCCTTGATTCCTTTTTGTCACCAATAAAGATTTCTTCAGTTGCAGTAATGATAATTAGTTTGTATGCTTTTATTCGTCCACACTAAAAAGGAAAAAGAAATCAGAACATAGATTCAGTAAAAAGAAAAAAGAAATCAGAACATAGATTCAGTAAAAAGAAAAAAGAAATCAGAACATAGATTCAGCCATGAAAGATTGACTTTTATTGCTATTTATTACGGATGTTTGATTAAATAAAACAAATCTCAATATTTTGTGTTAACTTGTAATTTAGTTTATTTACCTCTGAATCATGAAACAAACATTCAATGCTATGAACTTTTGAATCTCCTTCAAAAGCTGAAAAGTAGTAAACACAAATCAAACGAAGCCTCAACCATCAGTTGATTTTCGAAGGCTCTAGTTCACGGATGTATGATAGTGATGAAGTCATTTTCGTTGAAAGTTGTTGTGGGATGACTATATTTATAGGAACAAAAAGTCTCATTTCATTTTTCCTTTATCCATGTTGTGTGATTTTTCATAGTCCCCCAATATGTTATTAATTAACAATTGAAGAAGGTGCATGAAGGGGTGCCCTTTCATTTTTCATATATCCATGTTTTGTTACTTTTCATATTTCATATTTATGGGCTATAATGTTTTATATGTGCAGATACAAGGAAGCAATGAAATTCCAAAGGTTGCGGATTTTCTTGCCTTTCTAGAAAGTAGTTGTAATATTTATTAAATGTTTGTAATAAATACTGTTATTTTCAATGCCTTATTTATTGGGTATGTTTAATACAAAGACATACATTTAATGATGTTTCATCAAAAGTTGCTATTCATAGAAATAGGTTTTTGACGCCAAATTGCCATATTTAATAAGTATGTTAAGTTCACTTATGCCATTATATAGATATAGATTAGTAGTATAAAAGAATACAGGGAGTTGACTTATTTGGAGTATGCTTAAAAGTTATGTCTTGCCATTTATTATATCCGTTTACGGTTGGATTACTCTTTCAAAAAAAAAAAAAAAAAACGTACGGTTGGATTTACAATTTATGGCTGCACCTGCACTGCACTTTTACATTCTTTTGCGCCACTTTGTTTTAGGACAAGTTTTGTTTATTTCCTTGTAGAATTTTAAACTATATTTTCGTCCTTTTTGGCTGTCTTGCTCAAAGCCCAGGAACATTGACATCCGACGCGTCTTATAATAAATAAAAATTACAGTACTTATTTCTCTTTTAAATATTTTATAATCAAAATTATTATTTTGAAATAAAAAGTTGATAATACTTATTTATACGAACAACAACAATTCTTAAATTTAGTTACTACTACTATTCCTTAGTTCAAGAGTAGTATTTTTTTTCTACTTTATTATTCATATTCACAACACTTACTCTCAGGGCCGGCCCAGTATCAAGTCAAGCGAGGCGGTCGCCTAGGGCCCCGGAAATTTTCGCCATTTTTAGGGCCCCAAACTTGTAAGTTATTATATAAATTAAGGCCCCCTTTTGGATTAAAGCAGTGCTGGTGTTCCAGTCGTAAAGGCACTAAGCTTGAAAGTAACTCATTTTAATTACAATACTCAACAAGTTAAGTCGGTTTCTTTATCAACAAAGTTCTCCATTACTCGTTTCTAGTATACGTAAGAACCATGAAATGCATAAAAATGGAAGTAGAAACTTGAAAACGCCACCGCACGTTTGCCTATAGAGAAAATTAAGGGCCCCCGACCTCATTGTTAGCCTAGGACCCCAAATTCGGCAGGATCAACCTTGCTTACTCCACTACTCTATTAATATTAAATTATTTTCTTTAAATTCCGTGCATTCTAACATTTATTATGAGAAAAAAAGAGTATAATCATAATCATGTGCCCATGTTGGTATAATTGTTAATTATGTAACTTATGTTTTAAATGATATACAATCTTTCGTTCTAGAATGTTCTAAAAAGAATATCCATTTGACTTGTGTGCTTAATTAAAAATAAAAATAAATATTTTGATACGAAAAAAATATGAATATCAACTACTACAAGAGTCTTGTTATGAAGTGAATTATTGTATTTCATATAAAATCATGGGCCCCTTTTGGTGTTAACCCTTTTATACAACTTTTATCTTCATGCCAAAAAAAAATAAAAATAAAAAATTTACCTTTATATGCTGTAAAACTTTCCCATTTTGACAAAGAATTCATAGCCGGCAATTCAGAAATAAAATTGTCGTCGGATTGTAAAGTCACATGGTATCATGAATAATCTTTTCTGATGGCAGCTGAAATGAATATTATAATGAACTAAAAAAAAAACTCAACAAAATAGTAGGTGACATCAAGTAGACATAAAAAAAAGGCAATGACAGCTCTTACTTGTCATTTTGAATAATGTGGTGACTTCTATCAATGAGTTTCTAATGGTTAATTTGATTAAAATTTGATAAAGAAAACTAAGAAAATATATATATATATATATATATATATATATATATATATATATATATATATATATTGAAAGTTTAAATCGACGCACCATTACCAATATTTTGACTTACATTTTTTATTTTATTTTTTGAAATCTTAAACCACTTAATTCAATTCTAGTCATCAGGGGGAATCGAACCTTAGACCTCTATGACAGAGAGATTTAAACAGGCTTAAGATGCCGCTTGGGCACAAGCCATTTGGCATATTTAGAGTTTTAGACTTTCATAATGATAATTTAAAATGGTGATTTCTCATTAATCGCTTTGATATTTATTTTAAAATTGACTTTAATGAAGCTTTGATTGGGTATTAGAGTAACTGAAGAGATCTTTGAAACAACTGAAGGGTCTTTAAATGAAAATGCCTTGTGGAATATCTCACTTCATTCTTGCACCATTAATTTTCCTACCAGCTTTCTATGATAAAAAATGATTATAATAATAGTAATAATATATATATATATATATATATATATATATATATATATATAAATAAATAAATAAATAAATAAATAAGATTGTGAAGTTCACAGTGTCACTAGTTCAACGCTTCAAGCACTGACAAAACATTTTGTCAAAATTTTAAAAAGACAAATTGACCATGTTATCTGGCAATGCCATGTGTAAACTTAAACAACAACCTTAAACACAGTAAACTGTTCAGATCCAAGACAGTGTAAATAAGAACAAAGTCAACATTAAACATTAACAACTCCTTCCGTCCAAACGAATGTAAAAAAAAAAAGAAAAATGTACCTAAAGAAAAGTTAGCATATTCAAACCAAGGTTAAATATAAAGTCACAAAAAAAGTCACAAAACTTGGTATAAATGATGTGTCAATAATTTTATTGATGTTTTTAATTAGAGTGTGCAGGGTCCACAATCGATGCAACCAATAAAATATCGTCACCTCATTTTGTATCCATCTTTTTGTGTACTTCTTTTGTGCCCCTAGCATTGCCCTCAAACCAAAGAAACCAATGACAAAAAATGAACAAGATAATACTAATACTGTCCCTAAATTAGTGTCCAAATTTCATTTTAAGGGACATTGAAAATCTCAACTTTGTGTACAATTTGGTAGCAAAGATTCATATATAATCTCCTTTCCAAACATTTAGTTTTGCACGTTTAAAAAAACCGGTAAAAAAAAACCGAAAAAAAAAAACATTTAAAGACAAAAAGAGTATCAAAATTAAAGGCCAACTATACAACATAACGTTTTTCACAGCTTCATAATTTGTTGGCCAAGGTGATCACTGATGTCCTACATTCCAGCTTTTTGTTCACAAGCTTGGCGCAAGCATCTACACATTAGTCCATTGCCTGTTTCATTACGTTACGCCATATTTTAGCCACCAGAACCGCCAAATGATTTACTCCCTCCGTCCCATCCTACCATCCATTTTAATTTATCTCAAAATAAATATCGGATTACTAAAAATAAGATATGAAGTATGGTGATCATCCTATAGGACCTATACTACCCATTTTAAAACACACCAGAAAATCTTAGGAAAAACGCGTTTTACACGCGTCTTAGTGTAAAACGTGTTTTCTGTATGCGGAGTGACATTTTTATAAATAAACGGAACGTTATTAAAAGACGTAGTGGCATTTTTGCAAATATCTGGAACTTACGAAAACTCACCAGACACTTTTTTACACTGTAGGAGGCATTTTGCAATACTACAGGAGACACTTTTTAATACTAGGGTAGACACTTGTTTTAAAACGTAGAAAAACTCACTTGGCAATTACAAAAACTTACCAAACACTTTTTAAGACTAAAGGGGACAATTTTCAATACTACAGGAGGCAGATTTTAACACTAGAGCAGACACATGTTTTGAAACTTTCAAAAACTCACCAGCCACTTGTTGAGAATGTAAAGACATTTTTCAACACTAGAGGAGGCACTTTTTAACACTAGAAGAGGCACTCTTTAACACTACAACCGACATCATAACACTAGCTCTAAAGTGCATGTTTAAGTGTATAATTGTGCATGCTTGAATATTTATAAGTGTAAAATTAGAACATGCACTTTGTAATATTACAAGAGGCACATGATAATATCAGAGAAGACAATTGTGAAAAACACGTTTTTTCATAGCCTAGTGTAAAACGTGTTTTTTACAAGACCAACTCGCATTGCAATGGCATGGGAAGTCTAACTCTACCCATAGGGACGGATTGAGGCAATCATGGAAACATAACGAAAAGCTTAAAACGTTCACATGTCAACGAAAAGCTTAAAACGTTCACATGTCAACCAGGAAATTTATTCCGGAACGGAGGGATTATTTATTTCACATTCTTAGCATTATGCTATCGGAAAGTTTTAAAAAGATGCATATCCATATAAGACCACGCCCACGATTACATGTCCAAAATGCATGAAATATTTTGAACTAAAGTTGCTTGAGCACGGATATCGAACAAGAATGATACCTTATTATGCTAATCTAGCTTTTTTGGAATACCAGGTCAGGCATTGCAATCAATTTGCTTTTTTTTGTTTCTTCGCATTTTAAGCGCAATAAAATGCGAAGAAACCAAAAAGAAAAAATGATTGCAATACCTGGTCAATCTTTTGGATTGACCATTCGTAGTGACCGACGACCGTCAGCTGAGTTACCTCATTCCGAGATGGCAAAGAAGTTATCATTAAGCTTCTTTCTTGAAAGTTTTCTTCTTCCAAAATGTTGGGGAATTGGGAGATCTCCGCATCCACTAGCCCATACTAGCAGTCATTAACATGGAGAAAATAATCAATACATGAATAAAGTAATATGAAAGAACATAAACACCATGAATTTGTTCACCCGGTTCACCATCCCTATGGCTACATCCGGAGGCAACAAGCCAGGATATCACTATAATAATATGTCGATTATTACAATTTACACATACACTCACACAGATCTATTATGTCTACTCTCCAATAACAATCTCACTACATATAATATCTCTCCCCCAAGAACACACAAACAATATGACTATGGCGGGGTTGTAGGATCTCCCCCATGGCTCTCCTAGGCCCTCGGCCCCCTCCTAGACACTATTTGTGTTCACTCTTGATATCCCTAGCTTTTTTCTACACAAAGTAAAGTACAAAAAATTATGGTGGTAGTCACAATATATTTATAGGGATACAAAACCTAATCCTTATCAAAACCGAATTACCCAGAGTCCCTGAGCCGGAAGGAGTATAATTGGTTTACTAAAAGAAAACCAAGTCATGTTGGAAACTAATTCCTTCACCCAATACACCTTTCCACGCCAACTCCTATTATCCGGCCCAACTCCAGCCTTTTCCAACTTTCAGGCGCCCGCCTTCCCCATACCAGGCGCTCGCCTGTAGTCTTCAGAGAACGTGCATAATTTTGCCTTAGGTAAGCGCCCGCCTGCTCCTGCGACTCTTTCTTGGTTTTGACTCCATTCCCAACAATCTCCCATCTGGAGACATAAACCACCATTGTGACATACTCCTATCATACTCCCACTAGAGAATGATCCACAAAATATTTTACCACCATGTTAAGCCTCCACGCTCCTCCACCATGAGCCTCCACGCCCAAATAATAAGGCGAGTTGAAACCAAGCGACGCTTCAACCTCTCCGTGTTAGATCCTTCTTGTCTCCCCAAATCAACTTCTACCTTGATTTCTTTGCAAGACTAACTTCGCCGTCTCCCACCTAGATCCACTCCCCTTGCAATGCTCCCCATAAACTCGGACATACCTTGATTCTTGCATTGTCTTCTTGTGGTCTTTTCTGTAACGACCCGAAAACCCATCTCTATTTTCTTAGTAATAAATAATTAATTATTTATTTATTGCTTATTTATTTATTTAAATTATTTATTTATTTAAATAATTACGTGTGCATTTTGTGTTTCATAATATTTTATGCCTAGCATTTTAATTGATCAATTGAGCTAAGTGTGAAGATAAAGTCTTTATTTGCAAGTGGGGCAAGGTTTACTTGTTCTAGGTAGAAGTATAGGGGTTAAAAGGAAACTTTTTAATTAATCATCCTAACAACTCCCTCACCCTCCCTCACTCTTACTGTCATTTCCCCCTTTTCCCCTCCCCATGCGCATACTCCCTCTCCCAAATTACTCACAGCCTTTTCTCTCTCTCTCTCTCCCTTCATTGTTACAAGGTAAATCTCTCCCCTTCTCTCTTCATTTTGACCATCTTCCTCCCATTATGAAAAATGTTTAGATCGTCGCTAGGATCGTGTAGAGCTAAGAAAATTTGAATTCCGTCATCTTTGATAAATTCCAAGTAAGTTACTAAATCCCCCTATTTATGCTTAAAATTCATCATGTATGTTGTATGTGTTGATATATGAGTTTATATTCTTGTTTTAGAAATTTATACTTGAAATTGTGCAAGAACTCATATGAACTTGATTTTGGAAGCCATGGAAGAAATTGTTGTTCTTGAAGTGACTTGTGAAGATTAGGTGATGGATTGTTGGATTGGGATGATGAGTTATGTGTTTTTTGATATATTTGGAGTTAAATGGGGTTTTAATGGAGTTAGAATTGGTTTGGGTCGAGCTCCACAATGGTGGGGAGGTATAAGGGTTGTTATTTCAGGATTTAGGACAAAAGGAGTGAAATTCGGGTTTATTTTGGGGTCTGGGCGGTCGCCCACTTAGTTTTGGGCGACCTCCCACTAAATCAGCCTCATTTAGCTTGGTAACAGGGTTCCGGGCGCTCGCCCACTCAATTCCGGGCGCTCGCCCACTTTTTCCAGAATTTAGGTCGATCTTCCGGAGGCCATAACTTCTTCGTCCGGACTCCGTTTTAGGCGTGTAAACTATCGTTTCGAAGCTCTCTTCGAGTACTACAAGATGGGATAGGTTGTTCAGCTAAGTTCTAAGTTTTATATTTCGGGATTTTATTGGGTGTTTGAGGTTAAGAGGAGTTGTATCGATCCATTGTGATCAAGTTTTGCAAATCCAATTGAGTGAGTTTGTTGAGTTGTTGTGATCATATTTGTGATATAAGTGAGGATTTCATACTTTGAGACCCTTTAATTGAAAGTTATTTTACTGATCGAATTGATTTTAGGATAAGACTTGGTCTAGGTTTTAGGTGATATCCTATAGTACCTAGAGGGTTGTTTTGGAACACTAAAGTGTTGGGTTTGGTCCGTATGTGATCATGTATGAATAGGTGTAACCTTTTGGGTTCGTTTGGGGTGTTGAGAATTGGTTCGTTTATGAACGGATGTAAAGCGTGATATGGTGATTGGGTACCTGTGGTTTTGATTAGCTTCTTTATGGTGTATTCATTCGGACTTCCTATTTGGAATTCTAGGTGTAAAAATATAGGGAGTTGATAGTCTTAGTACATCTTCATGAGTAAACGTTTAGGGAAATTTTGGTAATAGTCATTGTACTATTTGTGAGCGACCGTTTGGGTTGTGCTCTTTATGAGTAACTTGTGAGTATCATCTTTAGGATGTGTTTGATATGTGCCTTATCTTGGAATCATCAAGTTTTAATGGTCAATGTTGTTGGACTCTTTTATGAGAAACTTCTTGTGTTCATTGTTGTTGAACTCTTCATGAGTAATCGTTTGCATCTTTATGGTGATTAATTGGTATGGTTCCCTACTTTGGAATCATTAATTGTTTACCGAGCTAGTGTTATTTCTTAGCGTTTATTTGAAAGCCCAGCTGGCATTTGTGGTTGTGTCGGGCGATGGGGAAGATTATAATGGCAACGAGCCGAGTCCATTATAATGTGATCCATTGTTTTGCCCTTATTTTCCTCTTCCAGATTGGCCTTGGTTGGGATGAGCTAGCTTCCTTCGGAAGTAGTCTAGCTAACTTTTTGGGTTTTGACTTTGTGTCATCTCCCCTGTCCTTTGTGACATGTTACATTGTTATGGTTCCGGTACCGAGGTTGTGATCTTCAGCTGTTTATGCTACTACGAAGATTGGTTGATTGATTGATTAGTCGGTTCTATCCGAGGTTCTCTTCAGCTGTTATGCCGCTATGCTTGATGGATTGATTGGTTGGTTTTGACCGGATTCTTATCTTCGGCCGTTTGTGCTACTACGAAGATTGATTGATTGGTTGATGGGTTGATTCTGCGCAGAGGCTTCTTTGTTATATCCGTTTGCTGAAACCTTGGCTCAGTATCCTTTGTAACGTGTTTATTTCAGTCTTGTGTGCTACATGATGAGTTAGTCGTTATTTCCAACTGGTATGGGATGGGACGGTTGGCGATATGGAGCTTTCTCATTTGTTGTTATATGATTTACCTGTTCAGTTATA
Organism: Campanula takesimana; assembly: GCA_026119855.1. Classification (NCBI taxonomy): domain Eukaryota; kingdom Viridiplantae; phylum Streptophyta; class Magnoliopsida; order Asterales; family Campanulaceae; genus Campanula; species Campanula takesimana. The sequence continues at coordinate 214,005 of JAOWBW010001144.1, read as the reverse complement.
TCGTTGTTTTGCATGATATTATGCCATGTAGCTGCATTAGTGACTTACTGAGATTTTATCTCACCCAGTTTCTTTTTATCTTTGTTGTTTTCCTTAACCCCCCCCCCCCCAGGAAAGCAAGTGGTAGCGTTGTGAGGTCCGTTGTAGCGGGAATCTTCTGAGCAGGTTGACCTCCTTTGGGGTCGTTGCTCTTCGGAGCCTTTATGTATTTTGTTGTGAGATCGAGGTAGTACAGTGTTGTGTAAATACTGTTATCCGTTGAGTTTTTATATTATTAGTTGTTCTTGCTTCCGCACTTGTAGATTGTTTCCGAGTTGAAATCTCGTGAGGTGTTGTTTAATGGTATTGGTTTATAGTTGAATTCACCCGCCCGTGTTTGGTATTTTGCATTTTGGAGATGTATATTATGTAAATTTTATGTTTTTGGATTTTAGAAATTGCGGGGCGTGACAGTTGGTATCAGAGCAATGGATATAGATCTTGAAGGAGTATAAGAACTCTGATATTGAATAAGTTTCAATACTTGGGTGTTATAACTTTGAGCGGTTTAGGAAACTAAGTTTTCTTGAAAGATGAGGTTAAGGTAGAAGTTGGTTGAGTTATGATTCGTGATATTGACGTCGAGTGTTTCTTCTCTTGTAGTATATCAAGTATAGGATTGGTGTCAATAGTGTTGGTTCCATTGGGGTTAGTTGGTTTGGGAATCGAGAGTGCAAGTTTTGAAGGCTCGGGCATATCTATTTCATAAAGTGGACAACGTTTTGTGCTATGTTCGCATGTTTGTTATCATTCATGGATTCATGTTGAGGTGTATTCTCGAATGGGGAACTACGTGATTGCTACTGGTATATATAGGGTGATTAGTTATATCACCTATGCGAGATATTGATGAGTTAAGTGGTATGGTTTAGCTTTCCATGTGTTACGCATTTCTTGTGTGCCATCGATAGGTGGTGAATATTTCTATATTAGTATGTTTGACTTTGTTTAGGAGCATACTAAGTATATATATAATAATGTTCAGGTTCTATATTGAAAATCAGAAAATCTTTATTATAAGGTTGTGCTGGGAATTTAGTTTATTCTGTTGGCAATACTAAATTCGAAATCTTGGGTATAATCTATATTGGGGGCAATATGTCGCTTGACAGATAGGGAAGTTGGGTTATATGATGAGTTGATATAAGCTACAATACTGATAGGTGAATCGGTGAACATATAGTATCGGTTGGGTTAAAGGAGTTAAAGATTCAATTTGAGAATTTCTTGATAGGAGATTTTTCTTTACATTTAGTACCTCTACGTGAGTGTATCGGAATTGTTTAGTATGAGGAAATACATAATTTATTATGGGCTATATTAAGAAGTTGAGTTATGATACTTTTGGAATCTTTTAAGTATATGACTAGAGTTGAGTTAAAGCAAAATGAGTAATGAGTATATTGTGGGAGTTATAATCATTAATGATGGTAAGCGCGTTAAGTTTAAAGAACTGAACATATTTTGAGAAGGTAAGAAATCCTCGAGCAATATTAAAGGCATTTTTGGATTTTAGTTAAATAGTTGTTCCATGGTTCTGAATCTTTTCTTTGTGACGTTTCTCGTTCAGATTAAGGATGTGTAAAGGAAGCTGGGTATAGATACTTGGGCATATTAAAGGATGCTATGATTTTGCATTTGGTCAGTTGAAATGTTATTCGCTAATTGGATTATTATGTTGGTAATACTGTTGAGCATAAGTAATATTGGGTTAATAAATGTATACGTGAAAGAATAAATTGGGTTAGCCATTGAAGATTTAGAAATTGTTAAAATTCATTTGGGTATATAAGTACGGATTATTAATTTAAATGGGAGTTAGAAGAAATCTTTTGAAGATAAAATTTGGATTGTTTTGCGGACTACTGAGTACTTGGAACTGTTTTAAACTTTCAAGGATTGGAGTAATGTAATGATAATAATTTCGGTATTAATGTAGTTTCATGGTTTGGGCTGGTATCACTGTTATCTTAAAAGGTGTGATCAGTGTTATGTTTTCTTAGAGATATGTTAAGTTTTCCATTATAGTGAAAATTGATAAATCCATTACCTCTAGTGATGCTTCCAAATAGAGATGGAGGTACGCAACGATTTTGGGCAATAAAGTAGTTGTACATGCTTCGAGGATTAACGCTTAATAAATGGAACTACCTATGACTTGGGATTGGTTGTGATTTTATGGATATTGCCTTAGAGGATTATACATTTTATTTCATTTTTGGGACCAAGTTGAAACGTTGATGAGAGACTATCAAAAGTTGATGGATATATTTCTTTAGAAAACTAAGTATGAGGTAATGCAAGTAGTTTGAAAAATTCAAAGATTATGACTATATTATGTTTTATCTTATGAGGAAGTGAGTGTGGTAGTGGAATCTCATTTGATCGGATAGTTGATAACGGTAGAAATTTTGAGTATAGCATTGAGTCTTTGGGTGACAATAATCGTTAGCCCTATTCATTCTCTTATTTGTTCGGGTAGTAGTATGATTACATGGGATGATGTCTAGATCGTCAATGCGTACGGATGAACCGGAAAAGTAAAACTTATGGAGGTTGATGATTTAAGGGTTGATTGAGAGCGTGATGCTAATCAGGATCAAATCAGTTATGTTTCAGGATCGGTGATCAAGTGATAGTCGTGGGAATTTGAAATTCCGGATGAAAGAGAAAGATGACTTTAGAATGTTTGATACGGGTATACTTGAGATATGTATGTGTTCAAAATGTGTTGATTTATTTGAGTCATGGAGACTATGTCTGAAATATTTAATAGGTACTTGATTTGGGGTTATGAGTGCTATATGAGAATCGATATTTTGTAGCCTCGATACGACTGTGTACTATGATATTGATAAGTGAATTCGCGAGCGAATTCTTTTTAAGGAGGGTAGATTGTAACGACCCGAAAACCCATCTCTATTTTCTTAGTAATAAATAATTAATTATTTATTTATTGCTTATTTATTTATTTAAATTATTTATTTATTTAAATAATTACGTGTGCATTTTGTGTTTCATAATATTTTATGCCTAGCATTTTAATTGATCAATTGAGCTAAGTGTGAAGATAAAGTCTTTATTTGCAAGTGGGGCAAGGTTTACTTGTTCTAGGTAGAAGTATAGGGGTTAAAAAGGAAACTTTTTAATTAATCATCCTAACAACTCCCTCACCCTCCCTCACTCTTACTGTCATTTCCCCCTTTTCCCCTCCCCATGCGCATACTCCCTCTCCCAAATTACTCACAGCCTTTTCTCTCTCTCTCCCTTCATTGTTACAAGGTAAATCTCTCCCTTTCTCTCTTCATTTTGACCATCTTCCTCCCATTATTTCTTATTGCTCATTTTATGAAAAATGTTTAGATCGTCGCTAGGATCGTGTAGAGCTAAGAAAATTCGAATTCCGTCATCTTTGATAAATTCCAAGTAAGTTACTAAATCCCCCTATTTATGCTTAAAATTCATCATGTATGTTGTATGTGTTGATATATGGGTTTATGTTCTTGTTTTAGAAATTTATACTTGAAATTGTGCAAGAACTCATATGAACTTGATTTTGGAAGCTATGGAAGAAATTGTTGTTCTTGAAGTGACTTGTGAAGATTAGGTGATGGATTGTTGGATTGGGATGATGAGTTATGTGTTTTTTGATATATTTGGAGTTAAATGGGGTTTTAATGGAGTTAGAATTGGTTTGGGTCGAGCTCCACAATGGTGGGGAGGTATAAGGGTTGTTATATCAGGATTTAGGACAAAAGGAGTGAAATTCGGGTGTATTATGGGGTCTGGGCGGTCGCCCACTTAGTTTTGGGCGACCTCCCACTAAATCAGCCTCATTTAGCTTGGTAACAGGGTTCCGGGCGCTCGCCCACTCAATTCCGGGCGCTCGCCCACTTTTTCCAGAATTTAGGTCGATCTTCCGGAGGCCATAACTTCTTCGTCCGGACTCCGTTTTAGGCGTGCAAACTATCGTTTCGAAGCTCTCTTCGAGTACTAAAAGATGGGATAGGTTGTTCAGTTAAGTTCTAAGTTTTATACTTCGGGATTTTATTGGGTGTTTGAGGTTAAGAGGAGTTGTATTGATCCATTGTGATCAAGTTTTGCAAATCCAATTGAGTGACTTTGTTGAGTTTTTGTGATCATATTTGTGATATAAGTGAGGATTTCATACTTTGTGACCCTTTAATTGAAAGTTATTTTACTGATCGAATTGATTTTAGGATAAGACTTGGTCTAGGTTTTAGGTGATATCCTATAGTACCTAGAGGGTTGTTTTGGAACACTAAAGTGTTGGGTTTGGTCCGTATGTGATCATGTATGAATAGGTGTAACCTTTTGGGTTCGTTTGGGGTGTTGAGAATTGGTTCGTTTATGAACGGATGTAAAGCGTGATATGGTGATTGGGTACCTGTGGTTTTGATTAGCTTCTTTATGGTGTATTCATTCGGACTTCCTATTTGGAATTCTAGGTGTAAAAATATAGGGAGTTGATAGTCTTAGTACATCTTCATGAGTAAACGTTTAGGGAAATTTTGGTAATAGTCATTGTACTTTTTGTGAGCGACCGTTTGAGTTGTGCTCTTTATGAGTAACTTGTGAATATCATCTTTAGGATGTGTTTGATATGTGCCTTATCTTGGAATCATCAAGTTTTAATGGTCAATGTTTTTGGACTCTTTTATGAGAAACTTCTTGTGTTCATTGTTGTTGAACTCTTCATGAGTAATCGTTTGCATCTTTATGGTGATTAATTGGTATGGTTCCCTACTTTGGAATCATTAATTGTTTACCGAGCTAGTGTTATTTCTTAGCGTTTATTTGAAAGCCTAGCTGGCATTTGTGGTTGTGTCGGGCGATGGGGAAGATTATAATGGCAACGAGCCGAGTCCATTATAATGTGATCCATTGTTTTGCCCTTATTTTCCTCTTCCAGATTGGCCTTGGTTGGGATGAGCTAGCTTCCTTCGGAAGTAGTCTAGCTAACTTTTTGGGTTTTGACTTTGTGTCATCTCCCTGTCCTTTGTGACATGTTATATTGTTATGGTTCCGGTACCGAGGTTGTGATCTTCAGCTGTTTATGCTACTACGAAGATTGGTTGATTGATTGATTAGTCGGTTCTATCCGAGGTTCTCTTCAGCTGTTATGCCGCTATGCTTGATGGATTGATTGGTTGATTTTGACCGGATTCTTATCTTCGGCCGTTTGTGCTACTACGAAGATTGATTGATTGGTTGATGGGTTGATTCTGCGCAGAGGCTTCTTTGTTATATCCGTTTGGTGAAACCTTGGCTCAGTATCCTTTGTAACGTGTTTATTTCAGTCTTGTGTGCTGCATGATGAGTTAGTCGTTATTTCCAACTGGTATGGGACGGTTGGCGATAGGGAGCTTTCTCATTTGTTGTTATATGATTTACCTGTTCAGTTATATCGTTGTTTTGCATGATATTATGCCATGTAGCTGCATTAGTGACTTACTGAGATTTTATCTCACCCCGTTTCTTTTTATCTTTGTTGTTTTCCTTAACCCCCCCCAGGAAAGCAAGTGGTAGCGTTGTGAGGTCCGTTGTAGCGGGAATCTTCTGAGCAGTTTGACCTCCTTTGGGGTCGTTGCTCTTCGGAGCCTTTATGTATTTTGTTGTGAGATCGAGGTAGTACAGTGTTGTGTAAATACTGTTATCCGTTGAGTTTTTATATTATTAGTTGTTCTTGCTTCCGCACTTGTAGATTGTTTCCGAGTTGAAATCTCGTGAGGTGTTGTTTAATGGTATTGGTTTATAGTTGAATTCACCCGTCCGTGTTTGGTATTTTACATTTTGGAGATGTATATTATGTAAATTTTATGTTTTTGGATTTTAGAAATTGCGGGGCGTGACATTTTCTCATTCTCTGTTAGGGCCACTTGACTCCTACCACGTTGCAACTTTTTGAGTCACTCTCCCCTCTAACATGCCGTTCATTGATATCTCTCTGTTTTACACCAATAGGCCGGTATTCACGCCTTTTGCTCTCACCCGGAACGAAATTGATGTTGTCGGTAGATTACAACATCCCCTATCTCCCATCCGTCGTTTGCGTGAAGTCCCCATCTTCTCACGTGGTCTAACCGGCTTATACCACTCACCTTTGCATCGTCAGTTTCTTACGCAAGTGCCTGATGCATTCCTCATTTCCTTTCATATTTTATCCAACCACCTTGACTGCCCCAAGATCCCTTGAATACCTCCGATCCATCTTGATCTTTGCATCTCTAAATCCCACATCGAATCTCTGCAGATCACATCAGAAACAAACAAACTATTTGGATTGTCTGATCTTCTACATGATCGTGAGCTATTTTGGCACGGTCTTGCTTCAACCATAAACCCTAGCAGCTCTCAGATTTACCCTGCACGTCTTCCACATAAAGAATCTGCACTGCACGAAATCTGCACGTGAAATGCACGAATTATGCACGTGTACCGCCAGTTGTTGAGGAATTGGAGGGATCTACGCATCCACTAGCCCATACTAGCAGTCATCAACATGGAGAAAATAATCAACACATGAATAAAGTAATATGAAAGAACATAAACACCATGAATTTGTTCACCCGGTTCATCATCCCTATTGCTACATCCGGAGGCACCAAGCCAGGATATCATTATAATAATATGTCAATTGTTATAATTTGCACATACACTCACACAGATCTAGTACGTCCACTCTCCAATAACAATCTCACCACATATATTATCTTTCCCACAAGAACACACAAACAATATGACTATGGCCGGGTTGTAAGATCGCCCCCATGGCTCTCCTAGGCCTCCGGCCCCCTCCTAGACACTATTTGTGCTCTCTCTTGATATCCATAGCTTTTTCCTACACAAAGTAAAGTGCAAAATATTATGGTGGTAGTCACAATATATTTATAGGGATACAAAACTTAATCTTAGACCAAAACCTAATTACCCGGAGTCCGTGAGACGGAAGGAGTATAATTGGTTTACCAAAAAGAAACCAAGTCATGTTGGAAACTAATTCCTTCACCCAATACACCTTTCCACGCCAACTCCTATTGTCCGGCCAAAATCCAGCCTTTTTCGGCTTTCAGGCGCCCGCCTGCTCCATACCAGGCGCCCGCCTGTAGTCTTTAGAGAACGTGCAGAATTTTGTCTTAGGTAAGCGCCCACCTGCACCATACCAGGCGCCCGCTTGCTCCTGCGACTCTTTCTTGGTTTTAACCCTCTCCTTGGTTTTGACTACATTCTCAACACAAAATAGGATCGATGATAAGGCTATTTTCCCAAGGCAATTAAGACTAGACACTAAACATAAGATTTGGAGCATTACTTGAATACTCTCTCCATCTCTTTTTAATTTATAAAAATGAGTCTTGGCACAAGGATTAAGAAAATGATTGAAAAAGTGATGTGTTGTGAGTGTAAATAGTTGAGTGGGAGAGAGAAAATAGGATAAAGAATAAAAAATGGATAGTTGTTGTGAGTGTGACAAATGAGTCCTACTTCCTCCGTCCCGGCCTAAGATTCTTAGTTTGACTTTACACGGAGATTAAGAAAACGTAAATGTTGTGAGTATGAAAAAGTAAGGAAGAGAAAGTAGGAGAGATAAAGTGGGTAGAGAGTTTTTGTTGTGAGAATGACAAGTGGGTCCCATAGTCCATTTTAGGTAATAAAACAACTAAGAACCTTAGGCTGAGACAGACCAAAAAGGAAAGTAAGAACCTTAGGCTGGGATGGAGTGAGTACTATTTAAAAAAAATACTCTCTCTGTCTTACAAAGATAATCTCATTTTGATTTTTTATTGTCAACATAAATGAATTTTGACCAACCATTGGTGATGATCTAATCATTTTAGTGAAATTCTAAAAATTATTATTGATAAATCATTAGGTTATTTATTAATAACAATTTTTAGAATGTCATTGTGATCATTAAATTGACACTAATTTTTGATTAAAGTTTATTTTTATTGACCATAAAAAGTCAAAACGGGACTATATTTTCGGGACAGAAGAAGTATTAAAATATTTTCATTTTAGAACTTTGTACATTAAAATGAGACAAGTAAATGACAATTTTTTTAGATTAAATAAGGAAGGACGGAGTATATAAGACAAATTCTTGGGTACGGCATGCCGCACGGTGCGGCAACCTTGGTTTGTTCCAGTGCTTCGCGCGGCTGGCTGGTACGCTACAACCGGCGGTCAGATCCAACCCTCCCTCTTCCCAGATCTTGCCACGTGTCGACTTTAAAAAAAAACTTTAAAATGCTATATCTTGAGATTTATAAGTCGAAAAAAATATTTAAAAATACCGTTTTGTTCGTCTCGACGAGACGAAAAAAACTACATAGGTCATGATATGGTTTGATTTTTTTTAAAAAAATATATTTTTTTACACAAAAAAAAGATTGAACTGCTCACCAGCTAAGAAGTAACACTCTGTTCTAATAAAAGTAACAATTTCGTCTTAAAAAAGTAACACTTTCTACTGTTAAAAGTAACAACAGTTTTTTACAAAAAAAAAATGGTTTTTCATTTCAATTGTTACTTTCTCAATAAATAATTGTTACATTTCATATATAATGTTACATTTAAGAATATAAACTGTTACAATTGAGAAAATAAATGTTACATTCATTTTTTATAAAATGTAACATTAGTTTAGTTGTCAATCCTATGTTATTTTTGGGAGAAAAAAAATGTTACATTTGAAAAAAAAGTGTTACATTTGAAAAAAAAGTGTTACATTCTTTTATAAAAAGTGTTACATTAATGTAGTTGTCTATCTTTATGTTATCTTTAATCTATTGCATCAAATTTGTGGTACATTTTTGAAACAAAAAAAGTGTTACATTTGAAAAACAAAAGTATTACATTTCGTTATACTAAGTGTTACTTTTTGTTGAAGAAAAAAATGTTGGGGTGGCAAAAAAAAAAAGAAAGAAAAAATGATCGGCTTGGCGGCTTGGCGGTTCGGCTCCGTTGTACGCCATACAATGGATGTACAGGAGACCACCTCAGTATATAAACAATTCTTTGGCATCTTGTAAGAATTGTATACATCCACAGATTTTGGGTATAGACCTACAAATGCAGAAGAATCCGCTAAATTGTGCGTTAATACAAGCCCAAATAGATCCAACCCATGGCCGAGAAATCAAAGTATATACTCCCTCCGTCCCACAGCACTTTTGTTTAAACATACTTGAATTTTAACTAATATTTTATACTAAATAATTTATCTCCATAAAAATTTAAAAATAGTTATTGATAATGTTTCTATCACTAATTTAGTACTATTTTTATTTTATTTTTTATAGATATTAATAATTTATAATAAAATTTTAGTCAAAGTTCAAGTTGGTTTGACTAAAATGCTCGTTGGTACGGGACTGAGGGAGTACGACTCAATTTCGTAAACCAACAAGCTATTTGTTTTTTAAGCAAACACCTGCCTAGTGCCTAGAATACAAAATATTTTAAATTAGTCCAATATGTTCATTAATGCACGCTTAGGCCTTTGGATTAATGTTCTTTTCATACTAAAAAATGATTAAGTGAGAAAGTAGAAAAGCTAAATAGAAAGAAAAAAAAGTTACGTGAAAAGAAAGAGAAAAGTAAAATTTAATTATAAATAAAAGTTAACTGAATAATCAGTCTTATTTTATTTCTTTTAATGGTAGATGGTACACAATACACTATAAAAACATAACTACTACTATACTCTTTAAACAAGAGTGACAAAACATGTTTAATTTTTTAAAGCAAACATACTTAAATGCAGCAATACTACATAAAAAATACCCAGTTGAATTTAAAACTGAGAGCAATCCGCAGGTGCAAATGTGACAAACTTATTTCCCAGATCGTACTCCACCTGAAAGTTTATTTGAGCCATATTGCCCAAGATTCTTCTACTATCGGTTCTCGGAGCAATCGTCACGCAGAAAATATTCTCACTTCCTTCACTAAAAATATTAATTGTCTTCAAAGTAACATCAGCTCCAGTAAAATGAAACACGATTTCCAGTTCCGGCAACTCATTGTAACATAAACTGAACTGGCCACTAGGATCTTGAACCGGATTCGAACCGAAACCCGCTCTTACCGCAGCTTCAAGTTCATTGTAAAATCCAGATTCAAGAAAAGTTAGCGTTGTTCCAGAGTCGATAATTATATTACCTTGACCGGAACTTGATTCCGTGTTCATAACTTTGTTCCCCCCAATACTTGCACCTTCAAGGTTAAGGTAGTAGAAGGTTTTGCGCGAACCTTGGAAAAAAAGTGGCGTCGAGACGCCTCCGGATGATATAGCCGCATCTTTTCCGAACCTCAACTTGCTATTGGAATTTGCAGACATGGGCAACAAACAGTAGGAGAAAGTTTGCTGAATTTCATTGCTTAGTTGAGATATGAGAGAAAGTTGTCTACCTCCAAGACCGACCAAACCGGACGTTTTCCTATTAAACAACCCATCATTTTGATGCCCACATCCGAATACAGAGTTGGGGAACGATTGGGATTGACCAGATGCAGAGTCAAACGTGAACGTTTCTGAGGCTAAGGTTCCCTTTGTATAGGAACCATCACCGTAAATAACTAAGTACTGACATTCATTGGTTGTTTGTCCGCACGCAGAGCGTGACAGAGCCTGACACGAACTCGTGTCGCAACCAAGTTCTAAGTAGGTTGATGATGCCACCGGATTGAAGAGCGGACTATCTTGTTCATAGCATTGGTCACATGGGGCACACTGTAACCAGACAAGATCACTACCTGTATCTGCAATAGCGAAACTTTCTACTGGGGGATTCCCAATGGAAATCTTCATGAGATAGTCACCACCATTTGGAACGACCACGGACTCGATTTTCTCGCCATTAACTGATGGTTGTTGGAAACGGTTGATTCGAGAATGTGAGCGGAGGCGCTATTGATTAAGATGTCTTCGGAGGTGGCAGAGCTGTTGTAGTATGGCGAAAATTTGGAGTCGCGATGAATAAGATCGATGGTGAAGCTACTACCAAGTTTAGCATAGGCTATGGAATGGAATTGAAGATAGGCTGAAGCAAAAACCAAGAAACATAACATCGACGACTCCATGTCAATGGATTGTTGTTTGAATAGAGAAGAGAGGATGGGAGGGGTGCATTTTAACATGCCCAATGCTTTAGCTATTTATAGAGAAAATTTCGCAATTTTATTCCCTCCACCCTTGTTTGCCAATAAGTGTTACGTTTTTTGTTTTTTTTTCGGTTTTAAAATATCACATTTTTCTTTCGGTTTTAAAATATAAAATACTATGAGTTGGTTTTGGGGGAAACTAGTTCTTCCATAAGTTATAAAAAAGTCCACTTTTTTAACCCTTAAACTTTAAACCCTAATTCTAAATTCATCTATCTTCAGGTTTTTACTTTCTTTTTCCCACCCTAAGGTTTTTGAGTCAGTCTAATGAAAAACTTGTTTTACACAAAGAAATGTGTAAAACTTGTTTTACATTAAGAGATTTTGTTTTACATTAAATGATGAAAACATGTTTTACACTAAAGCAAGTGTAAAACAAGTTTTTCTCGAGATTTTCACAAGGTTTTTAGTTGTTTTATTTTTTAAAATGGACAATGAGACTCTTTTGTGATTCTCACAACAATAACTTTTTACTCACTTTCTCTCTCGTACCTTATTTTTCAAACTCATACTAATATATATTTTTTCTTAATCATTGTGTCAATTCAAACTAGGAAACTTAAAAGTGAGACGAAAGAAGTACTCTCTACATCCCAATTTTATGGTTACTAAAATTGAATGCGCAGAGACTATGAAAAAAAAGTAGGTGTTATGAGTGAAATTGAGATAGAAAATGAGATAGTGGATAGTTGTTGTCAGTAGAGAAAAGAGAGAAATTTTAATATTTTGAGTAAGTAACCATAAATATAAGCTGCTTAAAACGGAAATAAGTAACGATAAGGTTAAGTTTGAAAGGAAATATATCTTTTTACAAATAAAATGGCAAGTCAACTACTCCACAATTTAATATTTACAAGTAAACTTCCTTACAAATTTTGTTTGTTTGATTAAAGGTTTCCGCCCATTTCATACGGACAAATTCCCTTTTTGCTATTAAAACATACTATGGGTCTTGGTCTTGGTCTCTGTCCGAATAGAATATTTCTAGAAATCCTAAACTTTTTTGTTCCACTAATTGTGGATAGATTTCTTAATCCTTTTATTTTCTTTCGGTTTTTCTGTTTTAACTAGCACTAGTCCTAACCCGTCTCTGCACGAAAAACTAATTTACCAATTTTACTATATTTTATTTCTTTTATATTTTTATTTAATAGTATTAGTTAATCTTAAATCATAACAATTATATAATTTTTAACTATAATAATTATTATTAATAGTAAATATAATTATTAAAATAAATAGTTAAATATTAATAGTTAACTATTTATAGTAAAATATAATAGTTAACTATTGATAGTTAACTACAATAGTTAACTATAATAATAACTATTATAGCTAACTATTACTATTATAAGTATAAGTTAACTATAATAGTAACTATTATAGTAACTATTTCTATTATAAGTATTATTTATTATAATAGTTATCTATAATAGTTACCATATATAGTAAATAATACTATTATCTAATACTATTAGCTAATAGAAAAAAAAAAGAAAAGTCACTTATTTATTAGGGTGGAATTGATATGGCATCACCAAATGCTTCCTTTCCCCATGGCTTGTCCACATGGCAACACATGCTCTCCTCACCAACTTTTATATATATATATATATATATATACACCTATATATAGGGTCATACTCGGTAAATTCTATATACAAGGCATATTACATACAAGGCACCAATAATGGCAAAACTACCCTTCGCGTGTCGTGTGCAAACGGACGACTTGAAGGCTTTGTGTCGTGTACAAACACACGAGATATACCAATTTTATAAAATGTTCAGTCGTGTTCATTTATACGAGTTATACAATAATATGTCGTACAACCATACACGACATGAATATGAACAGGTCGTTTATAGTTTATAAGACATGTTGTGTCACACATGTCGTATTAATTCATGCGATATATTGCCCTATGCTCGTGTATATTCACACGACATGTCCAAATGAAGATGTTCTTCGATGATTTGCAACACGATGTTAATGATACGCATATGCTATGTTAGATTATTGAATTGTGTTGTTAATTGAGTAAAATTTATACACTTAGACATGACAAGTAACAAACGTCATATTGGATCATACAATATCATATAACCTGTCACATTTAAGTGATACCACTTTATTTATAATCACCTAACAAATGATTGTGGTGTTATGTTTATAATCAAGATTATATTTAAAGAGGTAATTAAACATGTTATAATGCATAATACAATATCATATATAACCTATCACATTCATTAGGTTAAAGTGATACCACTTTATTTATCAACTAACAAACGATGTTATGATGTGCATATACTATGTTAAATTAATGAATTATGGTGTTATATTTCTAATCAAGATTATATATAATGAGTTAATTAAACATGTTATATAACGAGTTAAGTTGTTTCGATGATTTACCAAACGAGGTTAATGATAAGTTGTACATTAGAGGAATACCAACTACTCAAGATTATATATTTGAAATTATCATATTTGTTAAAAAAGATTATATGTTTCTTGTTATAATAAGTTGGAAAACAAACAATGATTACATATAAGATTGAACCAACATCATACAATATCATATAACCTACCACATTTATTTATAATTTTTTTTTATGATAAGGTGTGTCGTGTGGTAATACACGACATGTATGAAGACATTTCGTATGTACAATACACGAAATTAAACGTTATATCTCGTGTATTGTTCATACGATATAATTACCAGAAAAAAAGACTATATCGTGTGACTTTACACGACATGTTTCATAGTATCTCGTGTATAAACACACGAGATACACCCTGAACACTTACATAAAACACGATAACACGCAGACCACTTAACCCTACAGAAACACCATTGCTGTACACCCATGCAGCATTGATATACTCCACAATACCCCATTCTCCAAGTCTTAACACCCATAAATTTATACCCATTATTTTCATTAATTCTCAAATCATCTAACACCATATTATGGATTCTCCACAACATTCTCCAAGTCTTTATGATCACATTGATCTTGATCTTGTGGAATATATTTTTGAAGAAGAAGGTTTGCCACCAAATTCTCCACATCAAAATCAAAATCCAAGCTGCAATGAAGTAAGTTTTTAAAGTTATATTTGGTGTTTTGATCAAAATCACAATAAAAATCCAATGTTGAAACGAAATTGTTTTTCAAGATTGGATTTTTATATTCTGATATTACTCTATTTCGTGTGCGACTATACGAGTTGTATGCTATGTGTCGTGTATTGTTACACGAGATGTAATGTACTCTACCATGCTTTCTTATAGTTGGTGCTGCTGCGCATGCAGAAAGATTGATGGTAAGAGACTGAACTTACTAAGTGGTTGATTGAGTGAGACGACTGAGACTCTCTTTGATCTCAATTACTTAAATGAAATATACAAAATATTGATCCAGTAGACAAAATCACATAAGAGAAGAAGAGTTCACAGAAGGTTGAGAAGTAGTACGCCCGGTTCACCAGGTTCTACCACTGACGGGCCAAAGAATAGTCAAAAGAAGAATAGTGCTCTATCTAGGCATGTTAGCTCCATTTTTGGAAAGCAGATTCGTTTTCACGCCTTTACTTTCCCCGGGGTAATAAAGAGAGTATCCGCACCTGTTATTGCAGTAGTCGTCCCTTCCAGCGAGTGCTATTTCCCCAGTTCTTCTACTGATATAAGCCGCTGAGAAGCTGGACCTATTACTATCTATGTCTGAGCAGACAAAAGAGCAGATCTTAGGACACCCTTTCTTCAAGCCAAGAAAGAATTGCAGCAAGATTCTCAGTCCGAGAGAAGATAAAGCGGTAAAAACCTCTCTGATTCGGTCACCGTGCAGTCGGACGACTCTTCAGCAACCCAGGATGAGCCCTTCGACGCTTATTTTGCTGTATACACCCTTCATCCTTCGGAGGTGGAAAAAAGGGAAGGAACTCTACCGATTTATATATATAGTAGGGCCCCAGAACGCTCAAAGGCGGGGACACAAGAGTTGTCATAGCAGATACATATGAAAGAAAATAGGATGAGGAAAAAATAGAAAGACGAACGTAGAAGAGGAGATCTGTCAATGGATTCTGTGGTGTCTTATGGACCTAACATAGGTCACATCCCTCACGACATAAGATTGAAAGATCCAAACCTTCTTATTCGGAGCGGAAACGGACGTGGCCAAAACATATAAAGATCGGCGTAGGACATTGAGTAGAGAAAGCCTTGTTACAGTCCTATAAGGTTAAGTCAGCAACTCATACCGGTCGGAGATCATGGGTATGGTCTCCTCCGCTTGCTTTCCCAAGAAAGATACCCATCTATATGGAGAGAGATCTATCTATGAATCGATCTAGACTATCCTCTATCTGGATAGATATGCCCCTATGAGCGACTACGCCGATCTTTATATGTTTTGGCCACGTCCGTTTCCGCTCCGAAGAAGAAGGTTTGGATCTTTCAATCTTATGTCGTGAGGGATGTGACCTACTTTTCTCGTTCAACTCAGTTAAGGTATCACCGGCTTAAGCTACTGCTGCGAGCAAACGGTCTTGATATGACGCGCAAAAGCGCGCCTAATCCGTTTGCGTTTATCTTCATCCGGGCATTGGTCCTTCAAAAGTAACCTACACCTTCTGCTCTTCTTAAGTAAAGAGTCATTGATCCTTTCTTCTTGGCAGAGCTCTTCTCTTAAAGATTTTTACCATACACTCATACTAGATAAGTGTGTTTATGTCGTGTATATTTACACGGAATTTGCCAGACTATCTCGTATAAAGGTACACGAAATGTCATTCAGCCTGTTGTTTATTTTGCAATTTTCTAATTGATGGTAATACAATTTGTAGGGACCGGATGTCAGTGATCAATTCGATACATTCCTATTATTTTCAAATAAGGATGAGCTTGTTAAACACGTACGGGATATCGCGGCCCGTCAAAATATAACCCTTTCTATAGGAGATTCGAGGAAGACAAGTGGCAAGATCCTAGGCTACGCGAAGATTGTATGCCATTTTGGTGGCAAGTACAGGTCCGGAAAAACTAAGGATGTGAAGTTGACTAGTACGAAGAAGATTGGGTGTAATTTTGAAATCCGAGCCAAAGAAAGGGTTGATGGGTTATGGGGTTACGTTGTGAAGAATGGTTCTCATAATCATGACTTTCCAACGTATCCCGAAGGTCATCCATTGGGTAAATTGACAAGTTCTGAATATGAGGAGGTGTGTAGCGCAAGTCAGTCTTCGGTGCGTTCAAATAACATTCTAACAATGTTAAAGAGGAAGGATGAGAAGAACGTGAGTACTCCGAAAGACGTCCACAATGCCCTCACAAAATGCAAGTCACAAGAACGACAAGGGAGATCCTCTCTTCAACAATTCATAAAATTACTCGAGGATAAGCAATATGTCCGATAGTGATTACCCGATACCATCAGTAGCACTATATGTGTTCAGGTCGTATGAACTTTACACGAGTTAACCACAACAAATCGTGTTTTTTCACACGAAATACACTAATTACCTAGAAATTTATAAACCATAACATAAACTACCAAATGTATGTAATCACAAACTGAAACAATGTATCCCAAAATTAACATATCCCAAAACATAAACTATCAAATCATAAACTACCAAATCATCACGCGTCTCCAACCTGGGGCATACTTTCTCCAACCTGAAATTAAAGGTTACAAATCATTAATTGACAACCTCCGTCCCATAACTGAAACAATAAAGAATCAAATCCCTAAAAAAATGAAAATGTGATAATAAAAATGGAAATAGTACCTAAAAGGGACCTCCTAATAGCTCGTGCGCCCGTCTAATCTGATCTATGACATCCGCGGGTATCCTGTCATCCGTGAGCATCAGAAGTAGTATATCTCATGCCTCTACAACCCTAGGCAGAGGTGAAACATTAACTAGGCCATCATGATTCGGATTAGTAATCCGAACATGAGTCCTAGCCAGAAACCACTGCATATACTGAGAAATAACAGGATCAAATGCGCTCACGGACGGCCCCCATCGACACTCTGGATCGAAAACCCCCAAGCCGTCCTCTAACCAATCCTCCCATATATCATCACGCGCTCCATACGACTTCTTGTACCCCTTTTGACCAGCCATCAACGAACAATCACGGCCGGTGGCCAAGGGGTCTCTGGGGATTTTCTGCTGGATCCCAAACTGCCGGGTAACACGATCAGGCATATACGCTTCGGTGATATCCTGGAAGCGTATAACCTCACGGAAGTATGAGACCGACAAAATCGCCTCTGGGGTGGTACCGTAGGGAGTCCAACAAACCAAAAAATGAATTTGTTAGACAACATCAACAGAAATAACAAGTATAACAATTTGTAAAACTTTAAATATAACTAACTCACCATATCAACCATCATCGTATCCAGGGTGTACCGGAACTTCAATAGATGGGGCATTTCCCTTCCGGCCGTATCAGTACGTACCCATCTACGAGCTCTCGGCTGGCCCTCCCTCCATGAGGGGTCAATATCTCTCCGGAAAACCGAAAAGTACTCGTATATCCAGGCCTGCAAATGTATGAAATAAATAAGTAAACAATGTTATAACAATAAATACATGTTGTAATTATTAAATGATTGTTAAATATTACCTCTAAAAGACTCAAACAACCACCAATCTGCTTGCATCCATATCTAGACGCCTTCCCCAACTCCCGGTATAGGTATACCAACGCAGCTGTCCCCCCAGGAGAGATCCCTCACTCTATCAATATCCACGCACAATGAAAGGTAGTCTGAGGGCATCTTATGACACGCCCCCAGGTACCGGGATCCCCTAATAGAACCTCGAACCTGGATGGGAGTGCCTAACGAGAAACAAGAAACTTAACAAGAAACTTAATGACATTTGTTTAACAAAATGACATGATATATATACTCTAGAGTAAGGAGCTATACTAGATCACAACACGAGTTCTAGACCAGAAAATTTAAAACCAAACTTAATACATACACAGCGGAAACATGCCTAGCACATAAGCTGGCATTAAGAGTACTATACAAGATGTCTAGTGACAACAAGAACTGTCTACCCCAAAATAAGGAGTTACAAAACCCATAATACATCGTCCTCACCAAGTGTAAAAAGGACACAAGCCCCAAAATAATC
This sequence comes from Campanula takesimana, assembly GCA_026119855.1. NCBI lineage: Eukaryota > Viridiplantae > Streptophyta > Magnoliopsida > Asterales > Campanulaceae > Campanula > Campanula takesimana. The sequence goes on along the minus strand of JAOWBW010001144.1, from coordinate 195,605 downwards.
ACGACCTGCGAAGCAAGCTCCCAACTATGTCGAGCCTCACTGCGCACTATCCTTCCTTTCCTGTGGGGGGGGAAACAAATAAAGGGTGAGATAAATCTCAGTAAGCTATTAAATGCAACTACATGACATGTTATCATGCAATTCAAATAGATACTCAAATAATCATATCTCAAGTATCATCAAGTAACAAGTATATGAGAGGATAATCCACTCATCAAATAGCACATAAGGCTAAACAAGCAAGTTATAAGGATATTGCTTCCTTCCTTATTCCTCCCAAGAATACCATTGTTGTCGAAGCTTGTATTACTTTGACATCACGATCAATAACAGGAACTGATTATTCAGTATATATCAGAATACCCGGTAACCAGTGTCATTCTCAATATCAGTACTCATGATCATTCACGAGGTGTTCGGGACGGGAGTTTAGCATTCACTTAAGTCAGGCTTATTGCTCCAACTAAGGAAGCTATGCCCTTACTATGGCCGGTAGTAAGGGGTCGGGCGGAAATACATAGGGACCCGATTGTCACTTAAACCCCAGCTCTCGCGACAAGCGTGAACCTATACATTTTCGAACAAGCAAGGAGAACCAGCTGGACTCACACAAGAAAGTACAAGTAGATATTTACTTGAACAACGGGAGAAGAACTAATCCAAAAGTAGTGGACTAGCTCAACAAGGAACATGCTTCAAGTAATCAAGAAGTCACCTTGTATCAAGCAAATGTATGCAATGTTTGCATATACACAACAAGAACATGTCTCATACACGTTAGTGCTTGTTCATAGCACTTTCAAGTTCAATACCATACACATGTATTGGTATCAAGCCAAGTACAAGATTTTATTATCTTATATTCAAGTCTTAATCCATTTCTATGGATGTTCAAGTCATGTACAAGCTTTTAATGTCTTATACTTCAAGTTATAACTTCCAATCTTTGGACATTCAAACAAGTATAAGAGTTATACATTTACTCTTACAAAATCCAACTCCTATTCTTAGGATGTTCAAGTCTAAGACCTTATGCTAATGCCTCTAAGGTGCACAATCATTGGATTCACAACAAGTATAACACATTAGTGCTTGTTCATAGCACTTTCAAGACATAAAGAAGAGATACTACTCTTATACTTATGTTCTCATTTTAATTCAATGAGTATACATGTTTAAGACCAAGTCTGATGCCCCTAAAGTATCACAACACTTTCTAGGACATCTTATACTAAGGTTATATACCTTAACTAGGGTTACTTCCAACTTATACAAACTTTAAACAAAATCTTTGTTTTTTCAGACGACTGTGCGGTCGCCCAAAATGGACTGTGCGGCCTCACACAAGCAGGTCACTTTCTTTGAAAAACCCTTCAGAAAGATGTGCGGTCGCACAATCATTTTTGTGCGGTCGCACAGTGTACTAAAATGCGAAATTCCCATTTCTTTCCCAGGTTGAACTATTTCCGTCCCAAAACGTAGGAGTAACATTTACTAACAATTTCAACATACCCCAAAATAATAAACAAGCTTAAAACCAATTCTTTCATTTCCTTTCATTAGTTTACACAGGGGAAATTTACTCCTTTTGTCCCAAATTTACAAGTACCACAAAAATCACCCCAAACACAAAATTAACAATCACAAGTATTGAGAATAACATTTATGCATGTTATTACAAGTAAGGGGGAGCTAATAACTTACCTAGTCAAAATTCAAGTTGACCCAAACTTATTTCTGTTCGGCCTGGAACGCTCTATTCAACGCCACGAATATTAATCCGGGATCAGAATCGAGAACGGAGGGATAATTAAACTTGAGGAGTCGAGAATAGGATGAAATCTAACCCTAGCTTTTTAGAACAGAGGGAGAACGAGAAGAATGAGAATTGCTTTCTCAGTAAAGCATCAACAAGATATACTTTGAAACTTTCAAAGAATTTCACTTAGGCCCCTCAAGTTTCACTTTTGACAAAAAGGCCCCTAAAGTCAAAATTTCGCAAATGACCCAAAAGTCAAAACTAGACATTTAACCACCTTAACTATTTAAAGCAGTTAAAAAATTTAACCAAAGTAAAACTAGCACATAATATGCAAGTTCAAGTATTTAACAAATAGGTCAAATATTTAACAAGAAATAGGATGGGCGTTACATCCTCCCCACCTTAAAGAAAATTCGCCCACGAATTTTACTTACCAAGATTTTCAAATAGGCTCGGGTATTTATCTCGCATCTCTTTCTCGGTTTCCCAAGTAGCCTCTTCAATTTCATGATTCCTCCAAAGGACCTTCACAATAGGAATCCTTTTGGTACGCAAAACTTGCTCTTTCCAGTCAAGAATTTTAACAGGCTGTTCCTCATAAGACAAATCAGGCTTAAATGGAATAGCCTCATACTCAAGAACATGTGATTCATCTGCCATATACTTGCGAAGCATAGATACATGGAACACGTTATGAATACCAGATAAAGAAGGAGGTAAAGCCACTCTATAAGCCAACTTACCAACTCTTTCAAGAATCTCAAATGGACCGATATAACGAGGAGATAACTTTCCTTTCTTCCCAAATCTCTTTATACCTCTACGAGGAGAGACCTTCAAGAATACAAAGTCACCTACCTGGAATTCAAGATCCCTTCTACGATGATCTGCATAACTCTTTTGTCTACTCTGAGCTGTACGCAATCTATCTCGAATAAGTTTCACACTCTCAACTGATTGTTGAACCATTTCAGGACCCAAGAGTCTAGCTTCTCCCACTTCATCCCAGCATATAGGAGATCTACATTTTCTGCCATAAAGAGCCTCATATGGAGCCATTTCAATGCTAGACTGATAACTGTTGTTATAAGCAAACTCAGCCAAAGGAAGATGAGTATCCCAACTGCCTTTGAAATCAATAACACAAGCACGTAACATATCCTCGAGAATCTGTATAAGTCTCTCAGATTGCCCATCAGATTGAGGATGAAAAGCAGTACTGAAATTCAATTTAGTACCCATAGCACCCTGCAGAGCCTGCCAGAATCGAGAAGTAAAACGAGGATCTCTGTCAGATACAATACTCACAGGAACCCCATGCAGTCGGATAATCTCCTGAACATACAAAGATGCCAATTGAGACAATGAATATCCCATGGAAACAGACAAGAAGTGAGCTGATTTAGTCAACCTGTCCACTATAACCCAAACAGCATCATGGCCTCGTCTGGTACGTGGCAAACCAGTCACAAAATCCATAGTAATATGCTCCCATTTCCACTCTGGAATTTCCAATGGTTGCAACAAACCTGCTGGACGTTGATGTTCCACTTTTACTTGTTGACAAGTCAAACATTTGGAAACATACTCAGCAATTTCTCTTTTCATATTATTCCACCAAAAATGTTTCTTCAAGTCTTGGTACATTTTAGTACTTCCAGGATGAATAGTATACTTGGCTTTGTGAGCCTCTTCAAGAACTTTCTTCTTTATCTCAGGATCAACTGGAATACAAACTCGACTTCGGAAGGTAAGAATTCCATCACTGTTGAAAGAAAAATCTGGTTGCTTTCCTTCATTCATTCCACTAATGATTTTCTGCAATTCAGAATCAATTACCTGAGCTTCTTTGATCTGTTGGAGTAAATCTGAAGTAGCTTTTATATTAGCAATGATAATTCCATGATTTGATTCACAAGGATTCCAATCACACAAATCTTCAAACATCTTCCATTCACGAATCATCAAGCAAGAAATATAAGTCTTTCGGCTCAGTGCATCTGCCACAACATTTGCTTTTCCTGGATGATAAAGGATAGTACAATCATGATCCTTCAATTTCTCCATCCATCTACGTTGCCTCATGTTAAGTTCTTTTTGAGAAAACAAGTACTTCAAACTTTTATGATCAGTGAAAACCTCAAATTTGGTTCCATACAAGTAATGCCTCCATTTATGCAAAGCAAAAATAATCGCAGCCAACTCTAAATCATGAGTAGGATAATTCTTTTCATAAGGAGATAATTTTCGAGAAGCATAAGCTATTACCTTGCCATCTTGCATCAGAACACAACCCAATCCTTCTTTAGAAGCATCAGTATAAACCATGAAATGCTCAGAACCATTAGGCAAAGCCAAGACTGGAGCTGTAGTCAAACGCCTTTTCAACTCCTGAAAACTTGCTTCACATTTGTCATTTCACTCAAAAGAAATAGCTTTTCGAGTCATATTAGTCAATGAGTAGCAATCTTGGAGAATCCCTCAATGAACCTCCGATAATAACTAGCCAAGCCCAAGAAACTACGGATCTCAGTCACTGTAGTTGGCCTTTTCCAGTTAACAACTGCTTCAACTTTGGAAGGATCTACTGCAATACCAGTAGCAGACACAACATGCCCCAAGAATGAAACCTCTTCTAACCAGAAAGCACATTTGCTGAATTTTGCAAATAGTTGTTTCTCACGAAGAACTTGTAATACTATTCTGAGATGTTGTTCATGCTCAGCCCGTGACTTAGAATACACAAGAATGTCATCAATGAATACCACCACAAAACAATCAAGATATGGCTTAAAGATACAGTTCATCAAATCTATAAATACAGCTGGAGCATTTGTCAAACCAAATGGCATAACAATAAACTCATAATGCCCATACTTGGTACGGAAAGTTGTCTTTGGTATATCCTCAGATCTGATTTTCAACTGATGATAACCACTTCTCAAGTCAAGCTTCGAATACACTACTGAACCCTGAAGCTGATCAAACAAGTCATCAATATGAGGTAACGGATATTTGTTCTTGATAGTTACCTGATTAAGATCTCTGTAATCAATACACAATCGCAGAGTCCCATCTTTCTTCCTGACAAATAACACTGGTGCACCCCACGGTGATACACTAGGCCTAATAAAGCCCCTTTCAAGCAATTCCTCAAGCTGTGTTTTTAACTCTCTCAACTCAGCTGGAGCCATTCTATAAGGTGCTTTAGAGATTGGTGCTGTACCTGGTAATAACTCAATACAGAACTCAAGCTCTCGATCAGGTGGCATGCTATACTCAGAAGAGAACACATCTGAAAATTCAGACACAACAGGAATATCCTCCATCTTGGGAACAGATAAACTCTGATCAAGTACACATGCGAGATACCCGGCACAACCACGAGATAAAAGTTTTCTAGCTTTTAAAGCAGAAATAACATGTATAGCACATAAAGGCCTATCACCTTCAAAGGTAAAATCAGGCAAACCAGGAATAGAAAAAATTACTACTTTTCTATAACAATCAACAGATGCATGATGCACATACAGCCAATCCATGCCAAGAATCACGTCAAAGTCCCTTATAGGTAACACGAATAGGTCGGCAAGAAGGGAATGATCACCCACAAGAACCTCACATTCTTGTAAACCTCAGAAGTAAACATGCAATCTCCCATAGGGGAAGATACTTCTAGCACATAAGGCATAGAATCAGGAAGAACATGCAAATGCGACACAAAATGAGATGCCACATAAGAATGAGATGAGCCTGGATCTATTAAGACTCGCGCTCTCGTACTAGAAAGTAATATAATACCTCCTATGACCGCAGAAGACTCAGCTACACCCTACTGATCTAAAGTAAACACTCGACCCTGAACTTTTGGTCGACCCCCACTATCTCTCTTAGAACCTGAGGCTGGTTGACTTGTACCCCCAACTTGATTTACTTTACTTTTAGAACAATTTCTAGCAAAGTGCCCCGCTTCACCACACACTATACACTTTCCTTGCTTTAGCCAACACTTGTCTTCAGAATGGCCTTCTTTCGAACAATAGCCACATACTCTCCTGGGACTTGGACTGTTGTCCTCGAACCAGTTGATACACTACCTTTGCTTTCGGTTGGCTGTCGGAATCGACGATCTTGGCGGCCATATTTACCACCTTTAGAACCAGATCCCTGAGTTTTCTCCGATACACGACCAGTCATAGTTGTTCCCAACTTCACCTTGTGTTCTTCTATATCATTTTCAATGGTATAAGCCTTCTCCACTGCTTGCTGATAGCTAGTGAGCTGTAGAGAAAGAAGTTGCTTTCTATACTCAGTCCTTAACCCTTTAACAAACCTCTGTGCCTTCTTGGCTTCATTTGGAACTAAGTGATCACAATACCTTGCCAATTCTGTGAACTTGGTTGAGTATTGCCCCACGGTCAGACTTCCTGCTCCAGATTAAGAAATTCCATCTCTTCCTATCTTGGACCACTGTTGGAATAAACTGTGACTTGAATGCTTTAAGAAAATTCTCCCATGTCTGTGGTACACCTTCCATTTCCCAACTTTTACTCAACACTTGCCACCAATGTTCAGCGGCTTTCTCAAGTTTAAAGTTTGCAAAGGTTACCTTATCACCACCTGCACATCTCAAGGCTGTAAAGATCTTCTCAATGCTTTCAATCCACTCCTCTGCCTTTTTAGCATCAAATTCCCCGTCAAAACTGCGAGGTTTCAGCTTCAAGAACCTTGTAAGGCGATTAGGATAATCCCAGTCAACATTATCAACCATTTCTTCCTGAGGAGTTATAGATCTCAGCTGATTACTACCACTTGTACCTTCAGAACTCATTGTACCTGTAGGTAAACACTCAGCGTTATTAATAACACCCCAAGACTCACCCATACCTAGGCCATAGACCCTATCCAGACTTAGAGCAAACCAAGGTAGCTAAACAGGGTAGCTAAAACCAGGGAAGCTCTGATACCAACCTGACACGCCCCCAGGTACTGGGATCCCCTAATAGAACCTCGAACCTGGATGGGAGTGCCTAACGAGAAACAAGAAACTTAACAAGAAACTTAATGACATTGTTTAACAAACTGACATGATATATATACTCTAGAGTAAGGAGCTATACTAGCTCACAACACGAGTTCTAGACAGAAAATTTAAAACTAAACTTAATACATACACAGCGGAAACATGCCTAGCACATAAGCTGGCATTAAGAGTATACAAGATGTCTAGTGACAACAAGAACTGAACTACCCCAAAATAAGGAGTTACAAAACCCATATAACATCGTCCTCACCAAGTGTAAAAAGGACACAAGCCCCAAAATAATCACGACCTGCGAAGCAAGCTCCCAACTATGTCGAGCCTCACTGCGCACTATCCTTCCTTTCCGGGGGGGGGGGAAACAAATAAAGGGTGAGAATAAATCTCAGTAAGCTATTAGATGCAAACTACATGACATGTTATCATGCAATTCAAATAGATACTCAAATAATCATATCTCAAGTATCATCAAGTAACAAGTATATGAGAGGATAATCCACTCATCAAATAGCACATAAGGCTAAACAAGCAAGTTATAAGGATATTGCTTCCTTCCTTATTCCTCCCAAGAATACCATTGTTGTCGTAGCTTGTATTACTTTGACATCACGATCAATAACAGGAACTGATTATTCAGTATATATCAGAAGACCCGGGTAACCAGTGTCATTCTCAATATCAGTACTCATGATCATTCACGAGGTGTTCGGGACGGGAGTTTAGCATTCACTTAAGTCAGGCTTATTGCTCCAACTAAGGAAGCTATGCCCTTACTATGGCCGATAGTAAGGGGTCGGGCGGAAATACATAGGGACCCGATTGTCACTTAAACCCCAGCTCTCGCGACAAGCGTGAACCTATACATTTTCGAACAAGCAAGGAGAACCAGCTGGACTCACACAAGAAAGTACAAGTAGATATTTACTTGAACAATGGGAGAAGAACTAATCCAAAAGTAGTGGACTAGCTCAACAAGGAACATGCTTCAAGTAATCAAGAAGTCACCTTGTATCAAGCAAATGTATGCAATGTTTGCATATACACAACAAGAACATGTCTCATACACGTTAGTGCTTGTTCATAGCACTTTCAAGTTCACTACCATACACATGTATTGGTATCAAGCCAAGTACAAGATTTTATTATCTTATATTCAAGTCTAATCCATTTCTATGGATGTTCAAGTCATGTACAAGCTTTTAATGTCTTATACTTCAAGTTATAACTTCCAATCTTTGGACATTCAAACAAGTATAAGAGTTATACATTTACTCTTACAAAATCCAACTCCTATTCTTAGGATGTTTAAGTCTAAGACCTTATGCTAATGCCTCTAAGGTGCACAATCATTGGATTCACAACAAGTATAACACATTAGTGCTTGTTCATAGCACTTTCAAGACATAAAGAAGAGATACTACTCTTATACTTATGTTCTCATTTTAATTCAATGAGTATACATGTTTAAGACCAAGTTTGATGCCCCTAAAGTATCACAACACTTTCTAGGACATCTTATACTAAGGTTATATACCTTAACTAGGGTTACTTCCAACTTATACAAACTTTAAACAAAATCTTTGTTTTTCAGACGACTGTGCGGTCGCCCAAAATGGACTGTGCGGCCGCACACAAGCAGGTCACTTTCTTTGAAAAACCCTTCAGAAAGATGTGCGGTCGCACAATCATTTTTGTGCGGTCGCACAGTGTACTAAAATGCGAAATTCCCATTTCTTTCCCAGGTTGAACTATTTCCGTCCCAAAACGTAGGAGTAACATTTACTAACAATTTCAACATACCCCAAAATAATAAACAAGCTTAAAACCAATTCTTTCATTTCCTTTCATTAGTTTACACAGGGGAAATTTACTCCTTTTGTCCCAAATTTACAAGTACCACAAAAATCACCCCAAACACAAAATTAACAATCACAAGTATTGAGAATAACATTTATGCATGTTATTACAAGTAAGGGGGAGCTAATAACTTACCTAGTCAAAATTCAAGTTGACCCAAACTTATTTCTGTTCGGCCTGGAACGCTCTATTCAACGCCACGAATATTAATCCGGGATCAGAATCGAGAACGGAGGGATAATTAAACTCGAGGAGTCGAGAATAGGATGAAATCTAACCCTAGCTTTTTAGAACAGAGGGAGAACGAGAAGAATGAGAATTGCTTTCTCAGTAAAGCAATCAACAAGATATACTTTGAAACTTTCAAAGAATTGCACTTAGGCCCCTCAAGTTTCACTTTTGACAAAAAGGCCCCTAAAGTCAAAATTTCACAAATGACCCAAAAGTCAAAACTAGACATTTAACCACCTTAACTATTTAAAGCAGTTAAAAAATTTAACCAAAGTAAAACTAGCACATAATATGCAAGTTCAAGTATTTAACAAATAGGTCAAATATTTAACAAGAAATAGGATGGGCGTTACATCTTATCATGGGTCTTGTCCACGAACAGCGTGGAGCCAGGAAGAACATGATGTACGTGGAACCACGCTCGTCGTTGGTCATGTCGGAAGGGGTCTCAAAGCAACGGCGGAGGCCATCTAAAGAGTACGTCGTGCCCTTCCGACAGGCATTAAGGCGTGCCCTGATACCGGCTACGTTAGGCTCTGGAACCACCTTCGTACAGGGCCACCTGAACAGCTGATACCTATAAATTGAAAATGAAATAATTAATAAAATTGATAAAATTTATGAAATTGATAAAATTTATGAAATTGATAAAAAATATACAACAAACAAGAATATACCTAGGATATGAGTGACGTCATGCATAGTGATCGTCATCTCCCCCCACGGCATGTGGAAGGTATTGGTCTCGGGAGACCACCGTTCCACAAACGCCGTTAGGAGCGCCATGCTAGGCCGGCGAATGGTAGCATCATGTAGGCAATGGAGGCCCGTACGCTCAACACGAGCCCACCAAGCTCTATCATCCTCTGGTAAAGAAGCAGGCGAGAACCTGTTGATTCCAAACAAAACATTAAAATTAATACTCCATCTGTTTCAGAAAAACAGTCCCATTTTATTTTTTTTTATTTTTTTTTTAAACAAAAAGTCAAAATGAGACTGTTTTTCTGGAACAGGGGAGGTTTAAACACTAACAACAAATAATAAAACTATTTAATAAACAAATCATATACTTACTTATCTAGAATCTGCTGCCTGGTTTGCCGCTTCAACACCGGCTCACAAGTGGCGTTCTCCCAGATCTTATGGGCTCGGTGATGACCAAACCCGTACAACAACTCAACCACCTCCGGGCCGCCACCGGGATTACTCTTAAGCTCCCACTGTTCATCCTTAGCCCCTTTCCCCTTTCTGGCCCGTGCCTCCCGCCTCTTGAGAGGCCTCACAGATAAACCCTCCTCCACCTCCTCCTCCTCCTCCTCCTCCTCATCATCACCAGAATCCTGTGCCTCATTCACAGATGCACCTCGGGAACGAGTACAAGAATATGAATCCTCCTCCGACCCCTCTGAGCCCGTCCTAAAATCTGTACCCTCCTCACTATCTGTCTCATCATCCACAACCTGCTCAATCACGACATTCTTGTCGTGCTTCTTTTTGGTACGTGCAGCTTCTCTAATAGCATCCTCCTTCTCGGCCTTCCTCTTTCTATTAGAGGCAGTCGCAGGTTTACGTCCCTACAAAAATTAAATAAGATACAATAAATAAGCAATATTTCTTGTTTTTCAAGAATTAGTATACATTTCGTGTGGCTATACCCGAAATATTGGTGATCATTTCGTGTTTAAACACACGAGATTCTTGACCACATATCGTGTATTGGCACACGAAATGCAAACTGATGAATCAGTTTACATTTCGTGTTTTAATATACGAAATGTGGAAGTTTTCTCGTGTACATAAACACGAAATGCTCACCAACATTTCGGGTATTGCCACACGAAATGTAAACTGATTCATCAGTTTGCATTTCGTGTGTTAATACACGATATGTGGTCAAGCATCTCGTGTGTGTTCATACGAAACACACCCCGACATGTGCAGATTTGACGCCCACAAATTCGTAATCAATTCAAACAAAAATCCCCTATTTGTGTTACCAAATCATAATTAGAACCATTTCGGATAGGTTTCCACAACATTAAGCATTATATAATTTAGGTTTAGAAATTATAGTTGGGTTTTCAAAATTGAAATTTAGGTTTAGAAATTAGGATTATTTTTGGAGCGGCGGTAGAAGAGGCGGCTCCGGACTTTCCACCGGTGATAGGGAGGTTTGTCTTCATTTCCCGGTTGTGTATGGTGGTGGTGGTGTGGTGGTCGGCGGATTTTCACCGTTGAGAGAGAGAGAGGGTTTTGTCCGCCGTTGTTGAGAGAGAGAGAAAAGAACGCTGTGTTTGAAATGGGGGAGGGAAGGGAAGTTTTTTTTTTTAAGTATATATATGAGGGTATTTTGGTAATTTCCACATGCCTTGTAAATTATATGCCTTGTATATAGTAATACCCTTTGTCTATGATAACTCAATTACATGAGAACCATGAGAACCAAGGATAACAATTGGATTAGACACAAATCAAGGGTTTAGATTACCTTTTTTGTTTAAAAAATCGGTGGCATTCTTGTAATTAGGTTGACAGACAAAGGGAAGGGCAAAATACCATGTTTGTTCCAGAATTTTTCACGTCATCACCCAAAATTCCCCTAAATTTTTAAAATTAAATATCTCATAAACTATAAATCGAAAAAATAATCCGAGAACACTGATTTTTTTGTCTCGACGAGACGAATCAAACTACATCCCTGAAGATAGGATTCTGAAAAAAATAGGCAAAATACTAAATAGCTTTTGTATCAAATACACTGTTCATAACAATTCAGTTAGATACAATAGGCAAACACCTATTGTATCCAACAGCAATGTTCATACACATTGCTATTGGATACACTAGCTACTTCCTTATTGTATCCAATATACAATGTTCATAATAATTCAGTTAGATACAATAGGCAAACACCTATTGTATCCAACAGCAATGTTCATACACATTGCTATTGGATACACAGCTACTTCCCTATTGTATCCAATATACAATGTTCATAACAATTCAGTTAGATACAATAGGAAAACACCTATTGTATCCAACAGCAATGTTCATACACATTGCTATTGGATATACCAACTACTTCCCTATTGTATCCAATACAATGTTTATAACAATTCAGTTAGATACAATAAGCAAACACCTATTGTATCCAACAGCAATGTTCATACACATTGCTTTTGGATACACCAGCTACTTCCCTATTGTATCCAATGCAATATTCATAACAATTCAGTTAGATAAAATAGGCAAACACCTATTGTATCCAACAGCAATGTTTATACACATTTCTATTGGATACACCAGCTATTGTATCCAATACAATGTTCATAACAATTCAGTTACATACAATAGGCAAACACCTATTGTATCCAACAGCAATGTTCATACACATTGATATTGGATACACCAGCTACTTCCCTATTGTATCCAATACAATGTTCATAACAATTCAGTTACATACAATAGGCAAACACCTATTGTATCAAAGAGCAATGTTCATACACATTGCTATTAGATACACCAGCTACTTCCCTATTGTATCCAATGCAATGTTCATAACAATTCAGTTAGATACAATAGGCAAATACCTATTGTATCCAACAACAATGTTCATACACATTGCCATTGGATACTCCATCTACTTCCCTATTGTATCCAATGTAATGTTCATAACAATTCAGTTAGATACAATAGGCAAACACCTAGTGTATCTAATAGCAATGTTCATACACATTGCTATTGGATACACCAGCTACATCCCTATTGTATTCAATATATAATGTTCATAACAATTCAGTTAGATACATTAAGCAAACACCTACTGTATCCAACAGCAATGTTCATACACATTGCTATTGGATACACCAGCTACTTCCCTATTGTATCCAATACAAAGTTCATAACAATTCAGTTAGATACAATAGGTAAACACATATTGTATCCAACAACAATGTTCATATACATTGTTATTGGATACACTAGCTACTTCACTATTGTATCCAATGCAAAGTTCATAACAATTCAGTTAGATACAATAGGCAAACACCTATTGTATCCAACTCAATGTTCATACACATTGCTATTGGATACACCAGCTATTTCCCTATTGTATCCAATACAATGTTCATAACAATTCAGCTAGATATAATAGGCAAACACCTATTGTATCCAACAGCAATGTTCATACACATTGCTATTGGATACACCAGCTGTTTACCTATTGTATCTAAGTGTATTTTTAAAATTTCATTGTTATTTAATATTTTGTTTCAAAACCCTATCTTCAGGGATGTAGTTTGAATCGTCTCGTCGAGACAAAAAAATCAGTGTTTTCGAAATTGTTTTTCGACTTATAAATATTGAGATATTTTATTTTGAAATTTGAGAAAAATTATTGGTGATGACGTGGCATGCATTCAAGAGATGCTTCACATATTACGTTTAACTTAACCAAAGAAAGGAATGCATAGCTCTATTTTTTACCACATAGTTTAAATTAATTTCGAAAATGCTATTGCTTCTCCTTATTATTGTGTCTTAATCTCAACCATTCAACAATTTTAATCTAATAGTGGTTATTGGTTCTCATGGTTCTCACAAAATTTAGGTTCTCATTTGAGCACCTACTTATATATATATATATGTGTATATATATATATATATATATATATATATATATATATATATATATATATATATATATAAGATTTCTTTGATTTTCAGTTATGGGCCATGCGATTGTAGTTATAAATCATCTATTTAAAAATATACTACTACCACTGTCCCTAAATGAGTGCTCAAAATTCATTTTAAATGTCATATGAAAATCTCAATTTTTTGTACAATTTGATGGCAAAGATTCATATATAATCCTGTGATCTCATTTCCAAACATTTAGTTTTGCACGAATAAAGAGACCGGTGAAAAAAAAATCGAAAAAAAAACATTTAGGGATGACGTTATGTTAAAAAAAGACACGCATTTTGGGACAAATATTTTTTTTAAAATGGACACTCATTTAGGGACAAAGGGAGTATTATTTTCTTTGATTTTTAAGTGTGGATCACTGGTAGAGGCAAAAATTATTTTAAATTGAGTCAAAATTATTTTAACATACAATATTACCATATGACAAATAAGTTTAATTTAATAGAGGAAAAAATATACTACCTCCGTCCCAGTTTAAGGTTCTTAGTTTTTTTTTTTTTTTTCTATTTGTATGAAGAATATACTATCAATAACAAGTTTTAGATTTTCATTAAAATAATTAGATCAACATGTAATTTTTGCTCAAAGTTCTTTCAGACAAACAACAAAAAAACTAAGAACCTTAAACTGGGACGGAGGGAGTAATATACTACTACAGTACAAGATTATTTTTTCTTAATATTTTTTAAATTGAGTTTTTCTATTAATAAATGTCTTAAAGTATTAAAAGCGTACACTTGAAAGTAAATTTGGTGAAAATTAAACCCTCAATTTTAAGAAAAAGTTACTGCATACCGCTTGAGTTAAAATTCGTTAGCTAGTTTTTTATCAATAAATACCTCAAACTATTTTTTCAATACAAACAAGGCAAAAGTATATTGTTTCAGAGGCATGTACAATTCTTTCAAATTTGCTAGAAGAAGAAGATATGTGGCCGAATAGCATGGACAAACATGATACTGAGTCGAGATCTCCTTTACCACTTTTATTTATCATGTGTCACTTGTAATCCAACCGTTCACATGTTTAGATAATATTAATTTATTGTCAATCTCAATAACTGTGAGTCATTAGATCACTTGTGGCACATAGAGTGGTACACAAAGTGGCAAAGATGATTTGAACTCGTAAGTACTGACCCTCTTTCACTAAACTAAATGAAATGTCTATTTTCAAAAAATCGTTTAAAATAAATATTTTTTAAAGAAAAACAATTTTGTCCCTAAATGATAGTTTATCAACTTTTTTTCACTAGGCTTTTTATACTTACAAAACTAAATGTTTGGTAAATAGATTACAAGAATATTTATGAATTTTTTCCATTAAATTGTAAAAAAAAGTAAGAAATTTTCAGAGTATCACATAAAATAAAATTTAGACATTCATTTAGGGACCGATTTTTTTTTTTTAGTTATATTTGCTGCAAGATTCACACTACCTTTATTTTAAAATGAATGTTAATTCAAGAGTAATTTTGATTTTTTTAAAGAAAGGATGAAGTTTTTTTTTTAAAATGCTATCTCAAGTCAGGAGGCAAGGAGGGTAGGCCTGGCAATTGGATGGGTTGGGTCGGGTTTAAGCGGGTTGAGACGGGTCCAACCCGTTACAACATGTTTAAAGTTATGGATCAAGCGGGTCGGGTTAAACCGGGTTGACCCGTTTTTTTTTTTCTCTGTTAGAGTGGGGATTTTTTTTCTCAAAAAAAAAAAAAAAATAATAAAATAAAATATTTATTTTATATTTTTTATATCATATGATAGACCTCATAAAGTGTGTGAAACTTGACTTTTCCACTGGACCACTTTTTTGGAACCATTCGTTTTGGGTTTAACAAGAAGAGAAGTAGATTGGAGCCTGAAATAAGAAAAAATAAAAGGAGAAAAAAAGAAGAAGAAATTGTGGAAAAACATGGCTTACCTAGTCTAAAAGAAAAAAGTATTGGAAAAATTGTGGAAAAAAAATTGTGGTTGACGACCGTTTCAAAAAAGTTTCTTTGTTAAATCTCATTCCAGTTTACTCGGATGGTCCTCTTTGTATAATGCCAATAATATTTACCTTGTGACCCGCGAAAGACTTAGCCCAAACAGATACTTTTTTAAAAAAAGAAAATTCTATTATCCCTCTTAAAATATTTAAATGTTCAAAACTTTTAAATTTCTGTTTGATCAAAACAAAATTAACATTCATTTAGATACAAAAAGAAAAAAAGTTTTATAAAATTAAGTATATACTTTGTACATAAACACTCAAGTTGATTTCTTAAGGCTCCGTTTGTTTGGAATAAAATGTTTTTTGAAAAATATTTTCTCTATTTTCTAGTGTTTTATGAGCACTGGAAAATGAAGGAAAATAGATATTTGGAAGGAAAGAATATGTGACATTGCAACTTATATCCATCGCATTTGGTGGTCCAAACTGTTAATTAGGGACTAGGTGCACACAATCCAAATATAATGGACGCTTTATGAAAATCTTGTAAGGGGCATGCAAACATTGGTTGAATCGATAGTAGACCTGCTACACTATAATTAAAATCTGTTGACGATAATTTATTGATTGAATCGATAATAGACCTGCTACAATATAATTGAAAACACCAATAAAATCATAATACCTAAGATTTTATGAGTAAGATTTTATAACTTTTTATGCCCTTAGTATTATTCTCACTCGAAATAAGATTTTAGGTCTACTTAATCATACTTAATCATACTTTGACCAATAATTTGAATAAAAAATAATTATTCTAATAAAAATTTAAAAATAGTTATTGAATTTTTTATTAACTATAATACAATAATAATTGTTAAATTTTTATTAGCAGCATTATTTTTTTAAAATTTTTTTAGTCAAACTATAAGTAAGTTAGACCGAAAATCTTGTTTCAAATGCGTTAGACGGAGTAATGGAGACTTGACGACAGTAGGGATGGCCAAACCGGACCGGAACCGGACCGGAACCGGAAAACCGGACCGGAAAAGCCCGGAACCGGAGCAAACCGGGGAGTAAACCGGAACCGGAGTAACCGGAACCGTGGTAAGCGCGGGCCGGTTCAGGGTCACATATATGGCGGACCGGAACCGGAACCGGATCGGCATTTCCATTAAAAAAATAAAAATCCCTTATTTTTTAATAAATTTTAACATGTTTATTCATTAGTGTATTATAAAATAAAAATCTCTTGTCTTTTAATAAATTTTAACATGTTTATTCATTATTGTATGATAAAATAAAAATAAAAAAAGGTAGCGTGGACTGAACCGGAACCGGACCGGAACCGTACCGGAACCGGATTGTGATGACCGGAACCGGTGTAAGCGCGGGTCCGGTTCAGGATCACATATATGCCGAACCGGAACCGGGCCCGAAACCGGTTTTGGTCATCCCTAGACGACAGCGTAATCCCTCTATTTCACGTTAAAGACTTGGTAAGGACTTGTGGAGGAGACTATAGTGTCAACATTAAAACCGCCAACATCAATTTAGAAAGACTTGGCAATGCTTTTGTCTTATAGGCACATTTTCTTTTGACAAAGACTTGGGTGAGACCATCTCACTCGCGAGACGGATCCACCCATGGATCATCCCCACAACCCACAAGCCTAACCCGCCCAGCAGCCCCCTTCCTCCTCCAAGCGCGCGACACGTGGCACACATTAAAAAAAAAAAAAAAAAAACTTTCATAATTTTAAAATGCAATATCTTGTGATTTTGAAGTCGAAAAAAAAATACCGGTGTGTTCGTCTCGATGAGAAGAATAAAACTAGATAGGTCATGATATAGTTTGTTTTTTTTTTAAAAAAAAAAACATACTTTCTAACACACAAAAAAATTGGGCTGCTCGTCTCCTGAGATGTAACACGTTCTTATGAAGAAAGTAACAGTCTGGTCTTTAAAAAGTAACACTTTATTGTAAGCTGTAACAGCAGTTTCGCAAAAAAATATAAATAGTTTTTGTGGTTAGAAAAAGTAATAATTGAATGTAACACAGTGCATATATGATTGTAATATGTTATATAGATGAATGTAACAGTTTATAGGTTAAATGTTACATTTAAAAAAAAAATAGTAAAAAATCATGAATATAAGCGGTTTTGTATTTCAATTGAATGTAAAACCCTAAAAAAGTGTTACAATTGAGAAAAAAAAGGGTTACATTCATTAATTATAAAATGTAACATTAGTTTAGTTGTCTATCTTATGTTACCTTTAATCAATTTCAGCAAAATTGTGGTACATTTTTGGGGGAAAAAAAGTGTTACATATGATAAAAAAAAAAAAAAGTGTTACATTTCTTTACAAAAAGTGTTACTTTTGCTGGCGAGTAAAAAATGGCCGGGAAAAAAAGTTGGAAGGAAAAAAAAAACGGCTTGGCTGCCTGTGAGCCGTCTCACGCCGTGAGACGGTCTCACAGGAGACCGCCCCTTTTCTTTTCTTTTTTTCCCTTTAAGGAACATTTTCTTTCTTTCGGTGTTTAGTTGTTTACTTATACTGCATCATTTGATATTTGGGGCAAACTATCGCCTAATCTTCGGTCCTAAACGAATCTTTCATTTAGTTCACGTTATATTTTGATTTATCACCTAGTCCAACACTGGAAACAAATTATCGTAGAGTCCGTTAATATTTTCAAATCTCAAAACTACCCCTTATCCAAATAAAACCACTCCTTCCCTCTCCTCTCATTCAACGCAGACTCACGCACACACATAAACACACTATCCCTCCTTCTCTCTCTACCCTCCTATCTGTTGGGTTTTGTGCAATCATGCCCAGCGGAATAACCCAAAAGCCTAGATCCGATCAAGATGATTAAATTAATACGGAGATGAATTTAGAACACTAACCGTGATGGAGCTTTAAAATTTTTGGATCTTCAAATCTTCAAGTCTCAAGCTTTAAGATTTGATCTCCTCGTTCTTCGCATTCTTTGAATCAGGATCACAGGAACACGAACTTTGAGATGTTAAAGCAAACATCCTCTATGTGTATCCACACGCGAACGAATATCTAGAACTATTCTAGATCTGAATTGCTAGACCCATTAGAAAACACGCTTTTCTAATCTTCAAAGGCTATATGAATTTATTGGTGTTCTTCAGCTTTTGATTCTCAATCTAAACTCAATGATGTGTTTCTCTAACACATGGAGGCTACCAATAATGATACAATACCAATCCTTACTGATTAGGGTTAAGAGAGAGGTATTTAAACTAATTAGTCCTAAACCTTTTAGGAGAAATAGGTCAAAACCCGTCAAAACACGAAATCGGAAAACTGGGCCTGAACTGGGCCTGCTCGGCCGAGTCCTTTAAGGTGCTCGGCCGAGCACCCTTGTGCCAGAACATTCTGTTTCTCATGCTCGGCCGAGTCCTTTGAGGTGCTCGGCCGAGCACCACCAGAAACATGATCTTAGCCTTTTAAACAATTCGTTCTTTTGTGTGTGACCCGATAGGATTATATTAAGTTGGTAACGAGTCCAACCAAGGTCAAACTTATAAATAATGAGCAGACTCTAGCAAGTCATCACTACCTTCGACGATGGGCTCCTCCCATTCACGATTGCTATTATCCGAGTCTTCACCATCCAGATAGTGATCTTCAGGGGGAAGTGAGGAGCCGTCTGCAGATTCTTGGTCATTTGGAATGGGCGAGTTCTTCGCATCATCTGAGGAATCGTACTCCTCTGGGAAAGCATTATCATAATCTCTTTTTGCCATGAACAAAGTTTGGGAGAAGAAAAGAGGGTAAGGATAATGTGAAAACTCAAAACACAGATCCTCTATTTATATTACTTAAGAGGGAGTTAGTTGAAGGGTAATTAATATTACTCATATTTGGAATCCAACTGGAGTTTTCCCCATTCCAAGAAGAACAATGATTCAATTAGCATTAAATCCTATTGGCATCAGCAAATCAAAGCGAAGATTTTGGCGGCTACAACTGTCACATCAATCAACCAGAAATTAAATACCCAACAATTTCTATTCGGCATGCCGAGATAGAAACTCGGGGGCCACTGAACGACATTAACCGACTTGGTTAAATGGGACCCGGGTACTCTGGGTCCACATGCCTAGCAGACCTATACCAAGAGGCCCACTCGAGAAGCCCATGTTTATAGGCCGACATCAGTAAGGCCGAGTAGGCAGTCCTTGCCTAGGCCGAGTCCGAGAAGCCTAATCCCTAGCCGGCCTCTATGATGAGCCGTGTTAGATGACGGGCCGACTTACATCAGAAACCTCCCATTATCGTTAGGAAACCTATTACAGAGTTTGATTACAACTCTAACAGTGAAGATCCTTATCTAAGCAAGGATAACTCTCCTATCAGATAACAGGGCTTAATCCATCCTTATCAGGAGTCTATCTCCAAGGAATATGAGTCCTACATCACCACGGGCTTCCTGGCTTTCCTAACAAGTCAGAACTCATACACCCACGCCTATATAAACAGGTCCTCTACACAGGAAACGGGTAACGAACTTTTGGCTCTAGTCTAGTCAATTGATATTCTCTATTTCTAATCACCCATATCCTTATTCTTACACCGGAGGGCCTTCGCCGGTGAAGCCCCGGTGTAGTTTACGTTGTTTCGTGTGTGCAGATCCGGCCATCAAGAACTGTCGCTGGGATTATCCGAACCGCTAGACGAAGGCTGATCTAACCAGATTTTGGCGTCATCAGTAACTAATAGCATATCCATCATCTTAACTACTACGATTATTAGTAATAACTAGAAAATAAACCCGTGCTCGGCACGGGAGCTAGAACACCTAATGACATTATGGTGAATTTAAATTGTCTCATTTTTTTACTTTTTTAAAAGATCATGTTATTGCTAAAATTATTTGATAATGAAATTTAAATAATTTATTTGATGGTTAAACTGGATTTGTTAGTTATACTCCTTCCATCCCAAACTTTTTGTTAATAATTTTCGTTTTGAATTTCTCTTAAGTTTAATACTGATGAAAGTAAATTTCTCTCCTAAATTGCTGAATAGTCATAGGAATGCGGCCATATTTTTGTAAAATGTTTAATATATACACTCAGTCACATATGTGAGAAGCTATGAAAAGTTATGAAATGAAGACCTGTTGCTTACTACTTAGCCCTAACTACCTATATATTCATTCCGTCCGAATTTATATGTTAGATACAATAGCTATTGTAGTTTTCTCTAAATCTTTGTAATTAACTAAATCTTAGTAATTAACTGCAACTATTTTACATACTCTATTAAATTAACAAATTCAACATACCTGATGTCCTACCATTGTAATTGGATGTGGTACCAATTTCATTATCCAATAGTAAATTTCTTTCCTGGAACTATTCGTCTGTTGTGATGTACGCATTGATGAATCTGTAAACAAAATAAAAGTTTGAGGATATGGAAAATTTCATGTGTGTTTAGTGTGTGTGTATATATATATACATGTGTGTGTGTTGTGTGTGTCGCTTGTGTGTATAGGTTAACTACCTAAATTTCTCAAATTTTATTATGAATATTATTCTTAAACTCTGCAAGAGACTTTAGTTATGTGGAAGAAACCTGACTTCAAACCTGATTGGCCGAAAAAAGTTTCTCGTCCATCTTTCGACATGCTTGTTCCTTCCTTCTCTTTTGCTTGTAAATTTGAACTTCATTTTTTATTTTTTACTCGTCAAATAAGCACGCTTCATAGCACGATTTTTTTTAGCAATTTCTTTTGAAGGAATACCTACAAAAATTAATATAACAACAAATATAATAGTTAGTATATAATGCATGAGATATTGAAATAGAATATTATATTACCGATATGGAGGGTTGATAAATCATTGCGTTGTCTTCTTCCCATTGGTTTCATTTATGTATAGAAAAGTATGAACAATGAAATTATCATTGCATCTAAAATGAGAAGGGTGTCTTTTTGGTAGAGTTGAGAGCTTAAAAGTACTATTTGATAAATAAATATTTGGTTTTTATATTTTTGTAGTAGTCTTTAAAGTTGAAGAGTCTTATAACTTATGAGATCATGAATGCAAGTCATATTAATAATATGTAAGTTATAGACTTTTTATATGTTAGCATAAATGCAAGTCATATTAATAAAATGTAAGTTAGAGACTTTTTAGATTTTAGCATTAGTTATTACAATGGTTCATCTTATCTTTTCATATTCTATGATTTCAAGTTCACTTGATACTTTAAACTTTAAGAATTCCATCATAATTCAATGGTTTTGAATAATATGTTGTCTCTTGGAATACATGAAAGAATCAAAGCCATTGAATTATGAAAATTTGAATAGTCAAAAACTAAAAAGCCACTTCTTAATGAATTGTTTTTTAATGCATCCAAACCCTACCTAGTCTAATACTCTATATATAAGAGTATATGTCTACCTAGTCTAATACTCTATATATAAGAGTACATATTCATTTAGATATGAATTTCTTCTTATCTTCTTATAGAATCACCAAATTACCTACTATCATACCTATGGATATTACCTATTATTTTTACCTAGGTAAGAGAATGCCAAAAGCATCCATGATTCAAAAGTCATATTACATGGCATCCTCTAAATCAAGATAAACCCATTTTTGGCTTACGTGTCATTCCGGTAAGTTTCACCAACTTTAAAATACTATAGTATAGATTTAAATAACTATTATAATTACCTAATATTATTAATTATATTTACTAATATATATAATAACTATTATTATTCACTAATAATAATAATAGTAATAATTAACCTATCTAGTAAATATTATGATTAATTCTCTCTCCGTCCTATAGTAAGAGTCATACATTGTTTGCGCACACTTAGTAAAAAACAATTGAAAATTGGTAAACATTGCATTGCAAGTGGGTTGAGGGCATAATTGTGAAAAATACTATTCAATCTTTTTCATCATTTGTCATTTTAGGATAGAGACTCTTACTCTGGGACGTATAAAAACAGAAAGTAAGATATTATAACTATGTCTGAATTGTCGTCCCCTCTTAAATCTCGTCTAGGCTCCGCCTAGGCGCTAGGCCCATCTGTCGCGCCTAGCGCTTTTTAGAACCTTGCTATCAATAGTAAGTATTAATATATATTGTATAATGATTAACTAATACTATTAATAATGATAGTTAACTCATATGGCAATTATTATGATTAACTAATTATACTATTAATAGTAATAGTTAATATATAGCAACTATTACGATTAACTAATACTATTAATAGTAATTTTTAATTTATTCAATAGTTAATTATAAATGTTAATTATAATAATAGTTAACTATTAATAGTCAACTATTATTTGTTTAACATTATTAGCTAATAATATTGATTACTATATAAGATAACTATTATAGTAACTATTACTAATTATAGTAATAGTTACTATGATAGTTAACTATTATACTAACTATTACTAATAATATTAATAATTAACTATAATAGTTAACTACTTCTAATAATAGTAATAGTTAACTATTAGTTAACTATTACTATTATTAGTAATAGTTACTATAATAGTTAACTATAATAGTTACCATATATAGTAACTAATATTATTAGCTTATACTATTAGCTAATAGAAAAAAATTGAAAAGTCACTTATTTATGAGGATAATGTTGATGTGGCATCACCAAATTCAAGTTTCTTCCATGACTTGTCCATATGTCAATACCTTAGCCCTCCTCACCAACTTTAAACATATATATATATATACACACACACACACACCATATCATATATATATATATATATATATATATATATATATATATATAGTAGTTTAGTGATACTGCATCATTTGATATTTGGGGGAAATTATCACCTAATCCTCAGTCCTAAACGAATCTATCATTTAGTTCACGTTAATATTTTGATTTGTCACCTAGTCCAACACCGGAAAACAAATTATCATAGAGTCCGTTAATATTTTTAAATATCAAAACTACCATTTATCCAAATAAAACCACTCCTTCCCTCTCCTCTCATTCAATGCAGACACACACACGCGCACACACACAAACACACTATCTCTCTTTCTCTCTCTACCCTCCTATCTTCTGCGACACCTCTTCTCCCTATCTCCGACGACCTCTCCCCTCCTTCACCTTTGGCGACCATCCCCTCTCCCTCACCTCCGATGACCACTCCAACATCCATCACCATCGACGGACAACCCACCTCCACAACAGAAACCAGCCACACCAACATCATTCCTACCCTAGTATGGCCATCAACGCTAGATTCCTCAAATGCCAGCTTGTGAGAATGTGAGAGAAAAATTCATTGTTTTTGTCGAGTCGCCATTATGTTATTGCATGGAACATAAAACCATATCAAGATTTAACGGGTTCATGGGTTAAGTTATGGAATTGAAAGGTCATGATGCACATATTTCATCCAATCAAAGATTGGTCTTGCTTTTTAATATCATCATTATGTTCATATTTAACAAATAAATAGCAGAAAAACAATTAAGCAAATAAAACTAATTATTAAATTAATAATTATTGGGATTGTCGGATTATATGCTTCGATGCCATCTTTATGAGTTGAAGAGGCTCTAGGCTAATCTTTTTTATGAGATTAACTACTCTAAAAGCAGTCGAATAAATGAGAATAAGAATATAAAACTTTAGGGAGATTACTATTGAAGAGCACAAGATTCCAATTGATAACCTAGACAAATCCAAAAGCACCAAAATTATGAACAAATTTGGGAGAGGATTATGAGGGATTTCACATGAGAAAGTGTGTATAGAATGTGCAGGCAAACGTTACTTGAAAACACAAGGAGAGGGCCCTTTACTTCTAGTGTTTTAGAGACTTATGCACCAAGAAAAGGATTCTCAAGTTTGGTAAGAATAAAAGTCCTTATTCCAAGAGGTTTAAGAAATGGAAGAACTCTCTAGGAAGTCACCAATTTAGGTTATTTCTGAACTAGGAGACTGAAGGCCAAGAAAGGGATTGAAATCGATAAGGAAAGTGAATCAGACACGTTTTCTGTGGAAGTAGTCTCGTACGAGACACGTTGTCTAGTACAAGACAAGCATCACAGATTGTTTGTTTTGCCCTCTCTAGAATGTTTTTTAGTCATTTAAGTCTGAAACTAGCAAAGTTAGTCAAAAACCTAACAACACATAACAAAACTAACAAGTATTCATCAAATCACAAATGCGAGACCAAGAGTAGTACAACCATAAGATGATCTTTCAGAATGGAGTGTCTACACAGCCATAGTCCTTATCATTCCTCTCTGTTCGTGTACCACTACTCTTAATCTGTGATTTATCCGGCACTCCAAAAACAATTCTTCCTTCCGGTCGGTAAATAATAAAGCACACTCCATCTTCGTTGAATCTATCCCCTTTACACCAAATTCGGCAGCATCCCATATATGTTCGATGGAAAACAATGTCCCGACGACCAAATCGGAAAATCCTAAGTTGCCCGGCCTTCTCTAATTCTGGCACAACTCCAACTGAAACTCTTCCTGTTCTGTCTCTTATTTGCCATGAATTTGACTTGTTCTATACTTCTTTGTTCACCTTAGATGTTGGTGAAAAAACATGTAACACTGAAATCCTCATCATTTTAAGTTCTACATTTGGGCAACTTTCATAAATCTCTCTTTTGCTATAGGATAATTAGTGTTTTGGTGCAACAAAATGGGAATTTCGTTTTTGACATTGTCATTTTGTGTTGTTGCTGATTTTTTTTTATTGTTGCTCATATATGAAGAACTTGGACCTGATTAATGCTTTTTGGGAATTTTGTATTTTTAAAAAATAGGAAATGTAAGTATGTTGAATGCTAAGTTCACAATTGTTTCTTTGAACAACTGTGAATTTTCAATTGTTCTTGGAACAACTGTGAACTTCTAAATTGCTCTAGGGAAACTTGTTAACAATTTGTGAACTTCTCAGTTATTGGCAAAATTGTGAACGAACTGTGAACTTCTCAGTTGTTCTTGTAACAACTGTGAAATTGTTCTTAGAACAACTGTGAATATGTTCTTATGAACTTCTCAATCGTTTCTTAGGACAACTGTGAAGTACTCAGTTGTTAGTCGTTGGTCATAGTTCATTGTTGATTTGATTATGAAATTTTTAGTTGTTCTTGAAACAATTGTGAACAAACTGTGAACTTCTCAGTTGTTACTGAAACAATTGTGAAGTTGTTCTTGGAACAACTTTGCTTGAATTTGTTCTTGAAACAACTGTTAATTAGTTTTTGGAAAAACTGTGAAGTTGTTTTTGGAAAAACTATACCTGAACAACTGTGAAGTTATTCTTGCCAAAGTTTATGATCGCCGATCGAATTTGGTAGTCATCGGAGTTGGTGGGCCCCCAGAGTGGTGGTCGGCCGAAGTTGGTGGTCGCTGGACGGAGGTAGTGTTGTAGGAGTTGGTCGCTCGCCAGAGTATTTATAAAAAAATGGTCGTCGAAAATTGCCACCGGAGACGGTCGCTGGAACAATTGTCACTCGCCGAAAAATGGCCACCGGCCAAAGTTGGTGACTGGAAGAGGTGGGGATGGATGGCTAAAGGTGATCATGGTTGTTGGAGAGAGAAATTGAAATGATAAGGAGGCAACGAAACTCATGTAATTCCTCGTCATTTAGTAAAGACGCAAGTGTCTTTTAATAAATCATGGGCTAAATGGTACTAGTATTTAAAATTCTTTGTCCTTAATAGTGCCTTTTTTGTGTTTTGTGCAAAAGTCTGTAATGTCCATGAGAATATGGAAGGACCATCATCAAGATATAGGTAGTCTTCCGTTATGGGTTCATGTAGAATTACTGGACATAGTCCTAGAATTTGGTAAAGAATGCATTAATTCTGAATTAAATGCATGTAATTGGAATGACACACAGAGTACATGGACACAGAGTACATGGACATCCAGGTTGTTATTGTTACTGTAGTATTTTTCACAAAAAAAAAAAAGTCATAAACCTTGGGGTAACGATTTTATTGGTGTTTTTATTTAGAGTGTGTCTAGTCCACAATCGACGCAGCAAATAAAATATCATCATCTTATTATGTGAGCAAGATTTTGTGAGTTTATTGCTCTATTTTTATTGTAGTTTTTTAAAATGTGGAAGCTAAAAAGAACAGACAAATGGTAACAGACAAATGGTAGTGGAATGAAGAGTATATTTTTTATGCTCTATAAATACCTTCGACTATCTCCAAAGCAACAACAAACCCTAGAGACCCAAATCCAGTTATTCTGAAATAGATAATGGTAGTCTCGGAGGCGGTGGCAGCTAGCAATGATCTAGAGAATGAAATTCAGCTTCAGAAAATGTTGTCACATAATATGCATTTATATCTTACTCCTGATACCATCCTTTTGTGTAATAGGAAGGGACATCGGTAGCGATACGACTTGGACATGGGTGCTGGTGGCAAGTAAGAGGTGAGGAGTTGACTGACTGATGAAAACGGCGGTGAAACAAATGGGGGAGATGACGATTAATGAGGTTTGTTTCTTGGTAGTTTGACATGAAGGGGAACGCAACAACTAATGGCGGGTTAGATGAGGGAGGGAGAGGTAGATGGAACTTCCATCATGAAAGGGTGGAGATGGGATCAATGTCTTCCATGTTATGATCAGAGAACTAATGACTCGACTCGAGGAGGCCGAACCACCAAAATAAACACTACCACCTTGGCTGGGAAGAAAAAAACACCACCCCAATTCTCTCCAACAAGGAAATAAAAGAGTACAAAGATTAAAATGAAATTAACCAAAAATGCAACTAAAAAGAGTATGAAGGATAATATTTCAAAAAAAAATAAAAAAAAATCAAGAGAAAATAAGAATTCTTCTAATATACCCCACAATTAAAAGGCTATACTATACCCCCACCCCACTTCTCTCCAACAAGGAAATAAAAGAAGCACCAATATCTACTCATATTCAAAAAACACAGACATCAATCCCATCTCCTGAATTTCTCTCCCTTTCCATTTTTATTTTTTTTTTTGCACAGTTTCAAGAGCTTTCTGCAAATTTTATTCCTGTACATCAAGGATAAGCAAATATAACCAAAATCTTCAAAAACACCAAACCCCCTAGTATCCCCCAAACCTCTTTTCCCTCCTTTGATTTATACCCCCTTCTTCCCCCAAAAAAATAAAATAAAGGACCAAATTAGTCACCAAGATAAAAACCAGCAGCAAAATTACCTCCCAAGAAAAGTTTTCATCTATCAAAAACATAATCCTCCAGTTATTTTGTTACCTCGGACGTGGCCTTGCCGGAAAAGAATGAGCTTGTCTTAAAGACGGTCTTCCCGGTGGTGGTGTACTAGGAAAGCACAATGTCTGAGAACGGTTAACCATGTTAACCATAGACGGGGTCTGATAAGTCTGCACCATTGTTGTCAGCTCCATCGAATCCCCCCTCGCAGTGGCTCTCTGCCATGAATGTGAGCTCAGCCCCGACAACACGTAAGCCCTTCCAGATGTCTCATAAACACGCCTATTTCCCATCCTCTCTTGCATTTCTTTCAACTCAGCAACTAACCCAACACACATCTTGTCTCCAGTCTGATACCCCACTGCCTCTGATAGTTCATTACTACATCGCTCTAGTACAGAAACGGCACCAGGGAGATCTCCTCGTTCAGCTGCAGCTCTCGCTTCAGATATAGCCTCTGCAGCTTTAAGCCTGTTTCTCTGCCTATCTACTATCATCGACACCATTATTTCTCCTCCTGTATTTTCGGGTCTGAAAATTTAACATCACTAGCTCCTTCTAAGTTCACCGCTTCCTTTGTGAGTGGATCCTTATGGGTGCACTTAACTTTCAGTAAAGGCATTTCATCGCCAAATTCTTCAACCGGAATGTCCATTGTCACAAGAAAATCTCTTTCTTCTTCAGCGTATAAATCACCTACGTCGATAAAGCCTGATCTTGAATCGGACCCACGACTGGATTTGTAACTCCCTGCTTTAATTGACGCTAATCTTACATTTGGATGAAGACACTCTACTAGAACCCGTAATTCCTGCACCACGACACTAAGAAGCCCTCCGATACACTGAGCAAAAGCATCTTGAATCACGCTTTCTGCTTCTATGAAAGAAAATGTCCCTCCCGATGTTTCAGAGATTGAATGCATTGCAGTAGCATCATGGTCCGTCCCAAAACCAAATGTATGAACTGGTATGTGGACCCCAGTATCATTATTAAGATGCATGGAGGGTGGAAGGAGAGCACCATAATCAACTGGGGAAGTAGCCATACGAGGAGTAGTTAGTGTGTACGTGTCCTGGCCATCTGACAATAGTATGATACTGCTGACAGAGTTTTTAGACTTGCTATCGGTCAAAACTTTAGCGCCCTTTTTGAGGCCCTCTGAAATGTTGGTCCCACCATTTGCACTGAGCGAATTGACGGCCTGTAAAGCTTCCTGCTTTCCTATATCAGACATTTTACGAAGAGGAAACACACGTCGAGCTGTGGAAGAGAAGGCAATGACTGACAGCCTGTCAGAAGGGCCAAGGTTTTGAATCACAAATCCCATGGCTCGTTTCAACAAAGCAAGCTTGGTGCCAGCCATGCTGCCACTTACATCAAGTACAGTTATGAGATCGACCGGAGCACGAGAGCTTTGTAAACTCAAGTCATCTGTATCCATCCCGGTATTTTGTAGCCCACTGGTAATTGGGGCCTTGAGATGAATAAGAATGGCAAAATCACTACGAGCCACCGACCTTGAAATGGCTGACATCTCAGGGTATGTTTTTACCTCTAACGAGCCAATAGAATGAGGGTTTGTGTGCAAATCATTAATGGAAGAGCTATCTTCTGTTACCTCAGGTGGGTGATTCACGGACTCATCATCATCAAAGACAGCCGGCTCAGGGACGTGAAAAAGTGGGGAAACATTTTGATTCACATCTGCAGGTTGAGGGTGTGGTTGGGGAAAGTTCAACCAGGCAACTTCTTGGGACCAAGATCCATGATGGCTTCTTGTTCTTCCTCGGGAAATATCAGAAGAGGGATTCTGCAAAGGTATTTCTTTCCATTTTGCTCTGCAAATAGGGCAGATTTGGTTTCCGTGTTTTACATTGGATGTAATGCAGTGAAAATGGAAGGCATGTGAGCATTCTGCAGTGAAAATGGCGTGGCCATTGCCTGCTTTCAGGGTAGTCAAACATATTGCACAAGTTCGCTGCAGTAAAAAAAAGTCAACTCAAACGCATATCCCACTTGACAAGACCAATCATTAAGAATCAGAAACAAATATAGCCACTGTGTTGTGTGGGAATCTTGCTCCCACTTGACAAAATAATTCATGCTTTCGCAATTAGAACCTTTCTTTCTAATAATAAAAATAAATCTGATTTGATGCTTCTCTAGTAATTGCAACAATTTGCATTACGTCAAAACTCAAGAATCACTCAGAAAACTCCGGAAACAAATTCAACTGTGCATTTATGCGCGATCTTGTTTTTTTCCCACTTGAGAAAATAGAACCATGTTTTTTGCATTTAGACCCCCCCCCCCCCTCCTTCTGGTTATAAATTTAATATATAATTTGTCAGTTCTAAAGCAATTTGCATTTAGTGAAAACTCGAGAACCACTCAGTAACTTCAGCAACAAATTCAGCGGTGCATCAGTGTGGGAATCTTGCAATTCCCACTTGACAACATGGAATAATGCTTCCGCATTTAGAAACCTTTCCTTTTTAATAATAAAAATAGATATGATTTGATTTGATTTCTATAGGAAGTCCAACATTAAGTATTTAGACAAGACTAGAAAACCACCAAACTGCAGGTGAAATATTACAACTTTAGGTTGCAAAAGAGAATTTTCTTGGTTAACTTAAAAGTCTTTCCAGTAACCAAGGCAGGCTTGAGTTGATTTCGATCCAAATTGCTTTGGCTCAGGATTCACTATATGTCAAGTAAAAAATAAACCGTAGAACCTTAGAAGCCAATTGTCATCAGCATAGATGCTTGAAAAACAAGTGGTTGATTAAAATCTAAAATACTACGTATCTGTCAATACTATATAGAGTCTGCATACCAAATAATATCTTTGCTTTATAAAATCCAAATTGTTAATTACACAAACGAAAGCTCATCATGCTAAATAATATAATCATTTAATTGCTCCCAACTGTGTAAAATCACCAAATGGCCATCAAGCATCAGAATCCAGACAAACCTGGGGCCCAGAACCTAGCAACTTTATCGGGAGCATAGCATAATCAGGTCAAATCAGGTCATTTCAATGGCCAAAGCAGTTGGGTAGTGGGGCACCATGGAATAGTAATGATCGAGATTTTAAGAGGGTTTACGCAGATACTAATACTCTTATTTATCATCTATTAAGATGGAGTAGAAGTATTAGCCCAAGTTTAATTTACCCAACAAAGAAGTCAATGTTACAAAGCGAAAATCATTGAGGCGTTCTAATAGTAAATTAGGAAAAACCAAACAATACACAACTTTATGAAAGCAAAGACCGAAGGTAAATAATGATTAAGCTTTCAAGACAATAAAATAAGTAAAAGAAAATCA